>JAUCBJ010008186.1:0-74636 GCA_032718475.1 Nemertoderma westbladi
AGCACTACATGAGTCAGTTTCTGTTCTCTTTATATATGATAAAATTCATTGACGGTCGGCAAATAAGTGAGCAGTATTGTGTGTTACCGGTAGTGTGCATGATTGTGGCTGATAACTAAGCATTTCCTAAAGAATGCGCCTCATACGTGAATCATAAGCCTTACCGACTTACCGTTGTGTTTAGTATAAGTCATAGCTCTGTTTACCTAGATAGAGCGCCACGTCCTAAAGGAACTGTTAATATTTCCCGAAAGTGAATAATATTAGTCAGAAATTATTTATTAACGATCAATCGAATAATACAGTAAGCTTACACTGCAATAATAATCTAAGCCCTCAGAATCCAGTCTCCCGGGTATATCCAGCGGGTGAATGGACGCGCACTAGGCTGGCTTCTGCTAATGTTGTGTTTATTGGTATTAAATATTTGTCAATTTCTAAAGTCTATTTATAAACCAAAAGACATATAAATTTTGGCAGGTTAAACTGCTAAAGGTCTTCAAAAGCGCGTACACTTACAAAGCTTTCAATGTTGTTTGGGTACCACACAAAAGTGCCGCCAATCATTAATTGCCTCCTACAGTTACTAAGATACTATATTTATTGCGAAAAATTTCAAAATACTCCGGCTCTACAAATGTCTGCTTTTCTACATCATGTTCGAAAAAATTTCCTTTATGAAAACTACATCGCAGTTCAGGAATCAAAAATTTACATTTTTGAGCAAAAATGGAAGCTAATCAATGATTACTTTTTATGATAAAATCATCAAATCTATTGCTAGTATGTTTCGATTTGTAATAGTGCTGTTTTTTTTTCTTTTTTTCTGGATTTTCTATCCTGTTCTGTGGGATTCCGAGTCCCAATAATAGTGCATTATATTATATTATATGGTGAATTATTTTCCATCATTATGCTTATCTTACCTGCGCTACTTAAGCATTCAATACGGTAGCTATTAAGAACCTATGATGTTCTGGTTTTGTTTTTTTTTTATTTTATTGTCATATCCATAAGGCGCTGCTGTAGGTTAAGTGCATTTATCCACACGGTAAAATATTGAAAAAAGTCATACCGGTACCAAAAGCCTCGTATATGGCGATAAGATTATGTTACCACGTTTACAGACTAGACTATCCATTAACTTGTCAATTATCCATTTCGTATTACTTTTTGTGTAATTGCTTGCTGATTGCTTTTGTGTAAAAATTTGTTATCTGTCGATGCGAATTTGAATTTAATTTGGTTAATATATATGGACTGGAGAAGAAAAAAAAAAAAAAACATTTCATGATTTTTTTAAATTATGCTCTAGAACAAGTAATTTTTTTGTTCTAGAACTTTATATTTTACAAAAAGAAAGTCAGGAAAGAAGACATGTCTTCGAAATAGTAAAAGTATTTTTATACTTTATAACTTACTACTAAATAAATAATTTTTATACTTTATAACTTACTACTAAATAAATAATTTTTATACTTTATAACTTACTACTAAATAAATAATTTTTATACTTTTTAACTTTCTACTAAATAAATATTTTTTATACTTTATAACTTACTCCTAAATAAATAATTTTTATACTTTATAACTTACTACTAAATAAATAATTTTGATACTTTATATTGAGATACTGTAGTTACTGTAGTAATGTACAGTGTAGATAGAGATACTGTAGTACTGTACAGTGTAGATAGATATACTGTAGTACTGTACAGTGTAGATAGATATACTGTAGTACTGTACAGTGTAGATAGATATACTGTAGTACTGTACAGTGTAGATAGATATACTGTAGTACTGTACAGTGTAGATAGATATACTGTAGTACTGTACAGTGTAGATAGGTACAGTGTAGATAGAGATACTGTAGTACTGTACAGTGTAGATAGATATACTGTAGTACTGTACAGTGTAGATAGATATACTGTAGTACTGTACAGTGTAGATAGAGATACTGTAGTACCGCTCACATGGCCGCATGTCCAGACAGAACAGACACTCTGGTGCCAGCTAATCTTTAGGACGAGTAAATCTCCTGATAAACTGTACCGGTAAAAGTCGGGCAGTTGTTTTGTTATATATCTGTATACTGGTATCAGTACTGCAGTACAGTGGTAATTATCCTCTGCCCGCTGTGTTTCAGAGTTTCTGCTACCGGTACCGGTATCATTCTTGAGTAATTATCCTGCGCCCGCTGTGTTTCAGTGTTTCTGCTACCGGTATCATTCTTGAATCCTGATGATTTCCAATTAGGCTACTAATTACTGTATTATTATTGGCCTACCTAGAATTTGGATAGTAAGAGAACCATAGTCTTGCAGTGTTTACTGGACTGCGGCGATGGCTCAAGGAGCGACAACAGCTAAAGTAACCTTCAAGATAACTCTAACATCGGACCCCAAGCTACCGTACAAGGTTATGAGCGTGCCGGAGTCCACTCCCTTCACCGCGGTACTTAAGTTCGCGGCCGAGGAATTCCGAGTCCCTCCGGACACTAGCGCCATTATAACCAACGACGGGATCGGGATAAACCCGTCGCAACCCGCCGGAAATGTGTTCCTTAAACATGGAACCGAACTCAGACTGATTCCCAGAGACCGTGTCGGTGCTTGTTGGACTCAGTAGGTTTAAGTAATTTTAGTCCCTCCTATTTGCAGCAGTTAATAAATATTATCTTATATACTGATATTAATTATCTAAAATCATTTTGTCGATATCGCTTTGTTTTATGACGTAGCGTAACTACCGGTACCGCATCCCAATCAAGGAACATCGCACTTAACTGCTTAAAGATGTCGATTTTTCGGGCGAAATTTTTTTTTATAAAATTCACAATGAAGATAGCCTATACGGGAATATATTTTATGTTCTAGAACCTTTTTGTAATTAAATAAGCCTAGACTCACGCAGTGGAATAACCACGGATCTTTGCAGCGCCTCAGCTGTTTAACTTAAATATAACTCCCTATCACTTCATTGTGTATCTGAATGCGGATTGACGCCTAATAAAACTCACTTGGAATTCCCGTACAGTTCTGTTACAAATTCGGTTATTGTTTTGGTTAGATTTACTGAATCCCGATGTGTTTAACATGGGCCCTATAATAATTACTGATGGTGATGTAAAATTGATTAAGTACAAATTGAGCGATATATTATATTGTTGTATCTTTAGCCACAATATGTTTGTGTATCTTACGTTGCTAAAGCTGACGATTGTCAATCTTTTTCTTTTATATGTCGGTATTTACTTATATTTAATGTTATCTGGTCATGGTGCATTGTTTTTATGTTTTAACATATTATTATAATTATTTTGTTATAATGACTTTATTTTATCGTTCTACTTAGACAATGGTTTAAATAAAGTTGATTTTTGAAATTGAATGGTGGTCATCTGGCTCGTTCCCATAGTTACGGATATCATACAACTCCTTTTATACACTAGGTACGACGGTGGTATTTATTGCCAAAATGGAGTTAATTTAATTTACTGAAAAGGATAAGAACAAAGTGGGGCGATATACAGAAAAGTGGCCAAACTATAGAGTCATTTTTTGTAAAACAATTTGTCAAAACCCAATATATGATATTCTGAAAGCCCAGAGTCCGTAGAATTCAATGTGAGTATTGGCCGACCTTAAATATGATCTGTAAATAAAATATACTGCTTCTTCCTTCCCGTCCACTGCCTGTAACCATTATTTTAACACATTCTCTAGGATAATTGGTAACAGGTGTGGGACACTTCCTTGCCTGTAACCTTCCATGTAAATGTAATGAGAGACCGGTTACAGGTGGGGGACGTTTTATGGTACAACTGACAAGAACTGTTATTGTTTCACTGAAGTACTTATTAGGGATGCAATAGAGCTCCGGAAATCAGGAGCTTCTGGGCCATTTTTCCGGCTCCGGCCCTGGTTACAGCTCCGGGCAATATAATCCGGAGCTAATGTTGTTGAAAATCGAATTACAATAATAAATTTTTTCCTTAATTGTTACTTTTTCGCTCGAATATTCCTCAAAATCGGGAGAAATAAGAGTACTTTCTCTATAGGGAAAAAAGTAACCCATAGGATTCAATTGATTTTACTTTTTTCCCTAGTAATCAATAGGATTGCATTGATTTTACTTTTTTCCCTAGTAATCAATAGGATTGCATTGATTTTACTTTTTTCCCTAGTAATCAATAGGATTGCTTTGATTTTACTTTTTTCCCTAGTAATCAATAGGATTGCATTGATTTTACTTTTTTTCCCGGCGAAAAAAGTAAATTAAAATATTTTTGGTGGAATTTCTTAAATTTTGTTACTTATATTGAAAGATCATCAGCGTAGAAAAGGTTTGCAAGTATTTTGAGCAAATTCCATTTACTCACTCAAACGTTATTGCAACTTTAGTGTCTGTGCGGCGAACTCCAACACGGAATTCAATATCCAATATTGGTTTATGTTGTTAAGCGGCTCTCTAGTTACGTAACAAATATTCGAGAACACTAAATTATTGAACATTGAGTTAGGCAGCATCGGGAGTTGAAGAGTTAAATAATATTTTTTTTACATGAAGATACACCCCCAGTCGGGGTAAATATAAATTATAATATTGATAATAGGTATGTACGTACATTGTACGCGCACAGTAAATCATAATTAGACTAATAGTTTAAGGTCAAATATTATTTGAAAATTATTATAATTAAGCCAGTAAATGCACACAATTATTAAATATGGTAATAAATAAGGCAATGCTATTAGATAATTATTAAGGATGGTAGAATTTAATTGCATAGCAGGATAATAAGTGGCGCCTCAAATTAGAGATAAATAGATTTAATTTAGGAGATTAAATAGGCCTAACTATGAAAGATATATAGTTCATATCCTAAGAAAATTATAATTAACTGGGTATTATATTGTAAGTAGTAAAGTAAAGCTTTGGGTAGTTCTAATAAGGAGGGAGGGGGGGGGGGGGGGGTGTTTGAAAGGGAGCTGGTAGTAGAGTTTATTATTTCGCTAGGTCGTGTAATGAGGGACATTTTGTGCATGATAGTGCGTGGTATCGGTCCTCGCATGGATTTTTACAGTAGGTACATGAGCAGTCAGGGGTCAGTATATGGAATGGAGTCTTGTTTGAGCAAAGTAAGTGGTGAAAACCGTGGGAGGTGAATCTGGTGATGGTGTGTCTGTAGGTCTGTCCCGCGCGTTTCAATGTTGTAGATGTAAAAGCTGGGCCAGGGATGGGGTAGTTGGCTTCGAAATTTGATTCTCTGTCTCTCCGATGGGTTCTGTATTGAGCGGTTACTGTCGTTGAAAAAATGTTCGGGTGTTTGGTAAGAATGTCATCGCATAAGCTGTTTTCACCTACCAGTTTTAGTGTGAGGGTAGAGGAGGCTGACTTGTGTAGTCTTAACATATGTTTAATATGGCAGGTTTTTGTTTTATCAAGGTCAATGAGGTTTGTTAGCGAAAGATATGGGCCAATTTCTTCAAGACTATATGTTACCATTGGCTGTATTTTCATTCGGTATATTTTGAGGCCAGCCTCGATTGAAAGAAGGTGTAGTTTCGAAAGGGAGCCGATGACGCTATACGCTTTTTTCTTTTTATATAAAATATGTTTAGTGAAGCAGAGTGTCGGTTGGAGAGTAATTCCGAGATATTCATATTCATTTACTATGTTTACAACATTTCCGTCATAGGTGAATTTATCCATCATAGCAAGTCTACCTCCATTTCTAAATTTGATTATTTTTGTTTTCTTCAAGTTTACTTCCATGTTGTTGGCTTTACACCAATTATGTAATGCATCTAGGGCATGTTGGATATCCAGTGGGTTTTTCGAATATATGGCAAGGTCGTCAGCGAAGAATAAGAATTTGAGAGAGGCGGTTATTTGTCGGAGAACAGTGGCTAGGTCGGTGATGAAAATTAAGAAGCAGGTTGGGCTTAAACAATCTCCTTGAAGGACTCCACGAAGCTGTTGTATAGCATTGGATAGTTGTAGGCCGTCATATATTCGGATGCTGTTTTCTAGAATGTCTCTGATTAGATTGTATAATTTGCCTTTTATTCCAAAACTGTGGATCTTAGACAGTAGTATTCCTCGGTTAACGAAGTCGATGGCTTTCCGAAAGTCAATGAAAGCTACAAATAGCCTGCGGTCGTTGGAATATCGTTGAGAAGTAGGTGTATTGCTTGGCGTGTTGATTTTCCTACTTGGAAACCGAATTGTTCAAGGGGTACTAAGTGGCCTGTAAATCTTCTGACTCTCTTGTTAATTGTTGACGTGAGGATCTTTAGAAAGGCGCAGAGAAGAGCGATCCCTCTGTAGTTCTCCGGGTCAGTTATAGCACCTTTATTCTTGTACAACACCTTTATGATACTCAGTTTCCAGGTAGTTGGTATACTCCCAATATTAAGACATACGTTGAATAGTAGAGTTATAAGGTTTAGGATGAGTGGAAGAGCACCTTTGATGTGTTCGTAGTAGATTTTATCAGTTCCACAGGCTTTGTTATTGCAGGTATCGTTTATACTGGCTAGTACTTCCTCACTAGTTATGTCATCATTGTACCAAGCTCCGTCGTTGAGTTCTGCGGCAGTCGGTGATGGTATTTCTGGGATGTCCGGTGGGTTACATTTGTTACCCAGCAGGTTTTGGAAATGTTTTTCCAAAGTTTCAAGGTTGATAGGGGCGATGCTAGGTTTTGGTTTTTCAAATAAGGTCCAGGGTTTAATTTCCGTGCGTTCGATGAGCTTAATAAGTGATGCTTCTTCAAACTCTTCCCGTTTTTGTTTAATAAGTTTTTTGTATTGTCTGCGGAGGTTCCAGTATGTCACAGTGTCTGCGGGAGAGTTTTCACGGCGGGTCATGGCAGATTGAAGTTGTTGCTTCATTTGTTTACATTCGTTGTCATACCAACGCCTTCCATTAGTTCTAGAGTTTTCAGATTCTAGAGTTCTATTTTGTCTGTTGTATTGTGTAATGTCGTGTTTTAATGGGCAAAGTCCCCGAATATAAAGTACTATTATTAGAGGTAGTTGCGTCGGTTATAGTGCTAGTCAGTAGCTCAGTGGCGCCGTTTATGTCAAAGTCTGTTTCTAATTTTTGTGTAGCTAGTTGTAGCCTACTGTCGTTCCTTAGCTGCAGTACATTCAACTTTCTACTCAGTGGAGGGGGGCGAGTTTCGCGTCTACAATATATTGAGACAGCAACCTCTATATCTATTGATATTTTTTGGTGTTTGCGGATTGGGTTCAGTGTGATATGTGGGACTGGTGGCAGTGGGGGGACGGTACCGGGATATCTTATAAACAGCAAGTCAATGGTGCTGCTACCCTGTGGGGAGATATAGGTGTGGCATTTCTCCGAATTGAGACATATGAAATTTAAATTACAGAAAATATCATTTAGTTCGAGAGCTCGTGAGCCACTATCTAGCCTGCAATTAAAATCACCACCAACAACAATCATTGATTGACAATCAGTATGGGATAAAGCACTATTTATTGTCAGTACAATATCAGCCAGGGATTTTTCGGGCGGAAAGTACAGAACAATGAAGAATGATATATCAGTTTTAACAACAATAAAATATTCATCTCTGGCAATGAGTAATGGGTTAGTGTGGGGTTTACATAAAATTATTAGGCCGCCAATAGGTCGGCCTTTTTCTGGCTTACGGGCTGGTTCTATAAAAGAATAATAGTTTAAATTATTAAAATTAATACTGGTGAAAAACGTTTCCGTATACAGGAGTACATCGGAATCATTATAAAGTTCGTTGTATGAGAGATTTTCGACTAAGTAATTTAAGCCTTCAACATTCCATAGTGAAACAGAAACATTCGTTTTTTGTTTCGCCATGGCGACCGGTACGTTATTGGGCGCCGGGGAGGCGGCCGGTACGTTATTGGGCGCCGGGGAGGCGGCCGGTACGTTATTGGGCGCCGGGGAGGCGGCCGGTACGTTATTGGGCGCCGGGGAGGCGGCCGGTACGTTATTGGGCGCCGGGGAGGCGGCCGGTACGTTATTGGGCGCCGGGGAGGCGGCCGGTACGTTATTGGGCGCCGGGGAGGCGGCCGGTACGTTATTGGGCGCCGGGGAGGCGACCGGTACGTTATTGGGCGCCGGGGAGGCGACCGGTACGTTATTGGGCGCCGGGGAGGCGACTGGTACGTTATTGGGCGTCGGAGAGGCGGCCGGTACGTTATTGGGCGCCGGGGAGGCGGCCGGTACGTTATTGGGCGCCGGGGAGGCGACCGGTACGTTATTGGGCGCCGGGGAGGCGGCCGGTACGTTATTGGGCGCCGGGGAGGCGGCCGGTACGTTATTGGGCGCCGGGGAGGCGACCGGTACGTTATTGGGCGCCGGGGAGGCGACCGGTACGTTATTGGGCGCCGGGGAGGCGACCGGTACGTTATTGTGCGCCGGGGAGGCGACCGGTACGTTATTGGGCGCCGGGGAGGCGACCGGTACGTTATTGGGCGCCGGGGAGGCGACCGGTACGTTATTGGGCGCCGGGGAGGCGACCGGTACGTTATTGGGCGCCGGGGAGGCGGCCGGTACGTTATTGGGTGGTGGGGAGGCGACCGGTACGTTATTGGGCGTCGAGGAGGCGACCGGTACGTTATTGGGCGCCGGGGAGGCGACCGGTACGTTATTGGGCGCCGGGGAGGCGACTGGTACGTTATTGGGCGCCGGGGAGGCGACCGGTACGATATTGGGCGCCGGGGAGGCGACCGGTACGTTATTGGGCGCCGGGGAGGCGACCGGTACGTTATTGGGCGCCGGGGAGGCGACCGGTACGTTATTGGGCGCCGGGGAGGCGACCGGTACGTTATTGGGCGCCGGGGAGGCGACCGGTACGTTATTGGGCGCCGGGAAGGCGACCGGTACGTTATTGGGCGCCGGGGAGGCGGCCGGTACGTTATTGGGTGGTGGGGAGGCGACCGGTACGTTATTGGGCGTCGAGGAGGCGACCGGTACGTTATTGGGCGCCGGGGAGGCGACCGGTACGTTATTGGGCGCCGGGGAGGCGACTGGTACGTTATTGGGCGCCGGGGAGGCGACCGGTACGATATTGGGCGCCGGGGAGGCGGCCGGTACGTTATTGGGCGCCGGGGAGGCGACCGGTACGTTATTGGGCGCCGGGGAGGCGACTGGTACGTTATTGGGCGCCGGGGAGGCGACCGGTACGTTATTGGGCGCCGGGGAGGCGACCGGTACGTTATTGGGCGCCGGGGAGGCGACCGGTACGTTATTGGGCGCCGGGGAGGCGACCGGTACGTTATTGGGCGCCGGGGAGGCGACCGGTACGTCATTGGGCGCCGGGGAGGCGACCGGTACGTTATTGGGCGCCGGGGAGGCGACCGGTACGTTATTGGGCGCCGGGGAGGCGACCGGTACGTTATTGGGCGCCGGGGAGGCGACCGGTACGTTATTGGGCGCCGGGGAGGCGACCGGTACGTTATTGGGCGCCGGGGAGGCGACCGGTACGTTATTGGGCGCCGGGGAGGCGGCCGGTACGTTATTGGGTGGTGGGGAGGCGACCGGTACGTTATTGGGCGTCGAGGAGGCGACCGGTACGTTATTGGGCGCCGGGGAGGCGACCGGTACGTTATTGGGCGCCGGGGAGGCGACTGGTACGTTATTGGGCGCCGGGGAGGCGACCGGTACGATATTGGGCGCCGGGGAGGCGGCCGGTACGTTATTGGGCGCCGGGGAGGCGACCGGTACGTTATTGGGCGCCGGGGAGGCGACTGGTACGTTATTGGGCGCCGGGGAGGCGGCCGGTACGTTATTGGGTGGTGGGGAGGCGACCGGTACGTTATTGGGCGTCGAGGAGGCGACCGGTACGTTATTGGGCGCCGGGGAGGCGACCGGTACGTTATTGGGCGCTGGGGAGGCGACTGGTACGTTATTGGGCGCCGGGGAGGCGACCGGTACGATATTGGGCGCCGGGGAGGCGGCCGGTACGTTATTGGGCGCCGGGGAGGCGACCGGTACGTTATTGGGCGCCGGGGAGGCGACTGGTACGTTATTGGGCGCCGGGGAGGCGACCGGTACGATATTGGGCGCCGGTGAGGCGGCCGGTACGTTATTGGGCGCCGGGGAGGCGACCGGTACGTTATTGGGCGCCGGGGAGGCGACCGGTACGTTATTGGGCGCCGGGGAGGCGACCGGTACGTTATTGGGCGCCGGGGAGGCGACCGGTACGTTATTGGGCGCCGGGGAGGCGGCCGGTACGTTATTGGGCGCCGGGGAGGCGACTGGTACGTTATTGGGCGCCGGGGAGGCGACCGGTACGATATTGGGCGCCGGGGAGGCGACTGGTACGTTATTGGGCGCCGGGGAGGCGACCGGTACGTTATTGGGCGCCGGGGAGGCGACCGGTACGTTATTGGGCGCCGGGGAGGCGGCCGGTACGTTATTGGGTGGTGGGGAGGCGACCGGTACGTTATTGGGCGTCGAGGAGGCGACCGGTACGTTATTGGGCGCCGGGGAGGCGACCGGTACGTTATTGGGCGCCGGGGAGGCGACTGGTACGTTATTGGGCGCCGGGGAGGCGACCGGTACGATATTGGGCGCCGGGGAGGCGGCCGGTACGTTATTGGGCGCCGGGGAGGCGACCGGTACGTTATTGGGCGCCGGGGAGGCGACCGGTACGTTATTGGGCGCCGGGGAGGCGACTGGTACGTTATTGGGCGCCGGGGAGGCGACCGGTACGTTATTGGGCGCCGGGGAGGCGACTGGTACGTTATTGGGCGCCGGGGAGGCGGCCGGTACGTTATTGGGCGCCGGGGAGGCGACCGGTACGTTATTGGGCGCCGGGGAGGCGACCGGTACGTTATTGGGCGCCGGGGAGGCGACTGGTACGTTATTGGGCGCCGGGGAGGCGACCGGTACGTTATTGGGCGCCGGGGAGGCGACCGGTACGTTATTGGGCGCCGGGGGGCGACTGGTACGTTATTGGGCGCCGGGGAGGCGACCGGTACGTTATTGGACGCCGGGGAGGCGACCGGTACGTTATTGGGCGCCGGGGAGGCGACCGGTACGTTATTGGGCGCCGGGGAGGCGGCCAATAATACATGAGTTAAATAATATGAATAGCAGTAACTATGGAAGCAATATAGTAAAATACTGCAGTTCAATTTATTAATTAAGTAGCACTATATCGTTCAATATTTTAATTAAAGAATTTAGCAACAAAAAAGTACCAATTTAATAATAAAATGACGTATTAGGCCAAGGTCGTATGGGAAAAAACGTAGAAATTCCATTAAATAAAATGCCTCGAGAATAGTGAAAAAAGATCTACTTTTTTCCCCATGTTATAAATACGTTTTTTTTGGTGTATGAATAATGTGAATATCGTAGTAGTTAACATAATCAAGTGTGATGGATACTGATTGGTTACAGCTTGTTATTCCTAAGTTTCTTTTAAAAAACAAGCAATACAGCTGAGTGTTGCTTGTCTACTTTTCACTTTCTCAATTTATTCGCCATTGAACAAATTATTTTAATTATTCTAAATTTTTTCTGACCGTTTAGAAACTTTTCACAGTAAACATTTTGAAAAAAAAACCCTGTGTGAAATAATTTAAATGTTTGAAAAACAACATTGAAATTATTCAGTTAGTTTGTTGCATTTGTCTAAAATAATCAGTTTAAATAATTATAATTCTATAACTATTTTATTTGCATAATATTTATAAAATAATTAAAGAATTACTTTATTTTATTCCCCACCCCCAAAATATAATGGCTGTCTGTGCCTCGTTACAGATAGCCATTGGGTGCTGCATCATTGAACAGCAGCCATTATGTTTCTACATTAGAACCACCAAATATCTCGATAAGTGCGGTGACGCAGTACTTCTGATACAGACACATAATGCCATTTAGACATACTGTAATAAATGGGGGGGGGGGGGGGGGGGGTGATCAACTGAGAAGACCCCCCCCTCTCATGAACACATGAACAACCTGTGTACTACTGTGTATAATAATACATTGGAATTATCAATCAATATTGTAACCCAGATGAAATTTTAGCTCTGTTGCATCCCTAGCACTAATTATTGTATGCAATGCTATTGGCTGTAGCGCTGGTTACAGGAAGGGACAAATTGAAGTGCCAATTATATGAAATGCTATTGGCTGTAACGCTGGTTACAGGAGGGGACTGGTTGAAGTACCAATTATATGCAATGCTATTGGCTGTAACGCTGGTTACAGGAAGGGACAGGTTGAAGTACCAATTATATGCGATGCTATTGGCTGTAACGCTGGATACAGGAAGGGACAGGTTGAAGTACCAATTATATGCAATGCTATTGGCTGTAACGCTGGTTACAGGAAGGGACAGGTTGAAGTACCAATTATATGCATGCTATTGGCTGTAACGCTGGTTACAGGAAGGGACAGGTTGAAGTACCAATTATATGCAATGCTATTGGCTGTAACGCTGGTTACAGGAAGGGACAGGTTGAAGTACCAATTATATGCAATGCTATTGGCTGTAACGCTGGTTACAGGAAGGGACAGGTTGAAGTACCAATTATATGCAATGCTATTGGCTGTAACGCTAGTTACTGGAAGGGACAGGTTGAAGTACCAATTATATGCAATGATATTGGCTGTAACAATTATATGCAATGATATTGGCTATAACGCTGGTTACAGTAAGGGACACGTTGAAGTACCAATTATATGCAATGCTATTGGCTGTAACGCTGGTTACAGGAAGGGACAGGTTAAAGTACCAATTATATGCAATGCTATTGGCTGTAACGCTAGTTACAGGAAGGGACAGGTTGAAGTACCAATTATATGCAATGCTATTGGCTGTAACGCTGGTTACAGGAAGGGACAGGTTAAAGTACCAATTATATGCAATGCTATTGGCTGTGACGCTGGTTACAGGAAGGGACAGGTTGAAGTACCAATTATATGCAATGCTATTGGCTGTAACGCTGATTACAGGAAGGGACAGGTTAAAGTACCAATTATATGCAATGCTATTGGCTGTGACGCTGGTTACAGGAAGGGACAGGTTGAAGTACCAATTATATGCAATGCTATTGGCTGTAACGCTGATTACAGGAAGGGACAGGTTAAAGTACCAATTATATGCAATGCTATTGGCTGTGACGCTGGTTACAGGAAGGGACAGGTTGAAGTACCAATTATATGCAATGCTATTGGCTGTAACGCTGATTACAGGAAGGGACAGGTTAAAGTGCCAATTATATGCAATGCTATTGGCTGTAACCCTGGTTACAGGAAGGGACAGGTTATGGTTTTCTGTCTCGATCCGAAGCCCTTCAAACCCACTTATATTCAAAACCTTTCGATGAATTTGGTTAATTGTTTTCGTGTATTACAACAATTCTTACCTGTATCAATTTTACGGGTGCAGTATAAAATAAAGTGTTCCAGGATCTCCTGTCCTGTGTGTTACCGGTAACTACAGTATATGCCTACATCTGCGGATTATTGTGTTTCGTTAATTAAAAGACAAATTTATCTTCACGCTTTCATTTGGTATATAACATGTTAAACTTTATTAACACCTGATAGAAACTAGAGCTCCTTATTTAACTACATCTTTTGTCAAAAATGGAAGTCACCGAGAATTAATCGGAAACTTAAGTTCCGATTATTTAGAGCAGCAGTAGTTCCAGTACTCATCTATGGGAGTCCATGCTGGGCTCTAACTGCTGAGGACACCAAATCTCTGGATGGCACATTCACAAGAATGCTACGCCGATTTCATTGTGTCAAGTACAATGCACACATCTCCAACCAGACACTATATAACATTGGAGGTGTCTCATTGGTTCCAAAGCTTGACACTAGAACAAAATCGCATCCGCTTTGCAGGACATTGCTTTCGCCGTGAGGACCAGCCAGTGCACAATCTTGTACTTTGGCAGCCTCATGGAGTGAATAAGCATGGTGGACAGCCCATGACTTTCTTGAGACGCATCTTAAAGGACACTGGCCTTGAAGATGCGGATGATCTAGCAAATGTCATGGGTGATAGGGAGTTGTGGCGGCGCAATTTTGTCGACAAGCCGGCACAGCATTCTTCAAAATGCAGTTTCAATGCAGCATGCCGATACTAGTTTGTCAAAAGTTCGCAAAAATAATTACGTTTTCTGTGTTTTTTTATAGTTTCAATTACCTACTACTACTACTACTAGGTCGAGCGAACTCGGACAGTGGAAATGAGATCCTTCCAGGCTTCCCGATTCTCCATAGTTGTCGCAATTTCGTTTCTCCCAAGTTCAGTATCCCTTTCAAGTTGATCTATATATGTTATGGCCGGTCGTCCAAGACTACGCTTTCCATGAGTTGGTTGCCAGAGAAGTAGATCTGGTATGACCTCGTCTTTCATTCGTCTTTCATTCTTTCATTCTGCGTTCACGGCGGGTGGTTGATACAGGTGGTATTGTACCATAAAGCTCGGCGTTTGTCGTGTGTTGTCTCCAGCTGATGTTTAGGGCTGCCCTTAGTAGTCTTGTGTAGCAACCATCAATTCGTTGTTCAAGTGATTTAGTCAGTGTCCAGGTCTCACCCCCGTATATAAATACACTTTCCACTGTGGCTTGAGCTTTTTGATTGAGCTACCCAAGCCTTTGCTTTCCTAACTTCTATGTCCTTTTTGCTACTCTCTATCCATGATCCAAGGTACTGGAAGTCATCGACCTTCCTTAGTTGATTATTATCAATGGTTGTCAAGTTTTCATCAACATTAAAGGTCATGAATTCGGTCTTTGTAGCATTTATATGCAAACCAACCTCCTTAGCAGCCCTCTCCACTTTATTTAGTAGAAGCTGTGCATCTGCTAGCGTATTAGAGAGCAGGGCGATGTCATCCGCAAAGTCGGTGTCTGTGACTGTAGTTGCCGGATATCTACTACTGTACTTCTGCGTTCTTGTAGTGTGAATCCCAGATCTTCACCCTTTGTGGCCGTCCTCATTGCGTAATCCAGCGCAATTACAAATAGTAATGGTGCTAATGTGTCACCTTACAGTACGCCAGCCAGGATTGAGAAAAACTCAGTTTCACCATCTGGTGAGAGTAGGTACCTGCGCTTCTGTGTCACAATATAACAATCCAATGCCAGCAACAATTACACAATAACTTTTGGATTTTTTTGTCACGAACTCCACTCCACCATTAATACACTTTTAAATTTTTTAATTTTTAACGTCATTCTTCTCGTCAATTCCATTTAATAGTTAAATACTTATTTTTATAACTTGTTTAATTTTTATTCCGATTTAACTTAATCTCTCTTTTCACCAGTTTACTTACAGCTACTAAGCTAACTCATCTAACACGTATCACCGGGACCCTTATGGAAACGCGGTTTACCGCATAAGGCTATCCCTCCACCAACGATCATACTTTAATTGGTGCAACTACAGTATAAAACCTAATCTTTTAAAACCTACTATAATATGTATTTATTTTTTCTCTTGTTTTAACAGTGAACGGTTGTAAAACTTTTTAATGAACGCAATTGGTGCAACTACTACTACAACTGTACAGTATAAATTTAATTTGATCTTGATTTTTAATTAGTTTGGTAATAATAATATCTTTTAGCAGTCTTTAGCAGTTATTTATTATGTATTGTCTGTTGTCTCCAATATATCACCAGGAATTTTCGATTCATGACAATACAGTACATATTTTAAACTTTATTATACCGGCACGGTGTTAAATCTGTGTTTAATTTGTTTTTAATGTTAATTTGGTTAATCAATCAATCAATCAAAATAAACTGTAACCTTACCTGTACCTTACCTCAGCTTTAGGGTAAATCTTTTCGACCTACGCGTAGGCCTACGCGTAGCTACGCGTAGCTACGCGTAGTTCGCAACATTGGGTCATACATCACCCGTTTCAGAGTTTTAACAATAACTAAGCGTAGGTGCTACGCGTAGCTACGCGTAGCTACGCGTAGGTCCTACGCGACCTACGCATAGGTGCTACCCATAACTATGCCTATACGTCGTTTATCATTACAGTAGGCTTACGTATTCCAAGCGAGTCAGTACTAAAATAAGACACAATACGGTATGTTCAATAAACAACCCACAACCATCAAATGCTTTCAACAGAAATGTATCCTATACCTGTATACCCTATATATAGAGGAATACGCGAAGACTACATATTCTTCACTTCATGCGTTGCGGGCGGTAAAATGTGTTAATAATTAATGTTTAGAGTTCAAAAATAGTTTACAAAGGAAATAGGCCGATGGTTCTTATCGATTCTCTATGCTTTTTATTGCCTTTGTTCACGATAGGGCAAGGATATACTGTATTTAATATGTTAACCCCTTGACAAGGGAAGGGGGAGACTAAATTGTCTACCATGATTGGTTGCTCTTGTTATTTGACCAAACAATTTGATTATATGCAGTATTTATCAGCTTTCGCTTAACCTCTTCACCGGTAGACTGGTCGCTTTATTTACTACTGTTCAATATTTAAATAATCCAATGGAAACAAAGATACTTGAATCATGAGACGTGAATTTTAAGTTTACTTTTTATTCATCCTCTGTGTTTGTATGTGAAAGAGCCGAATATTATTTATTACCAGTGCTGCATGTAGAGATATGAGTTTCCGATTCTGTTATTACATTTGTCTGATAATCAGATACCTGACATATACCGATACTTGCCTAACAACTCAACCCTACCGGACCTGAAATGAAAAATCATTGTTATCAGGACTGCTACGCGTAGCACCTACGCGTATCTACGCGTAGCACCTACGCGTAGTTTCAAAATACCTACGCGTAGTTCCAAAATAACTACGCGTAGTTTTAAAACACCTACGCGTAGTTGTTAAAAAGGCAGTAAGTCTGGCCCTACCGGTAAATGACAGGAATGGAAGTTACAAACTACGCGTAGGTCGAAAAGATTTACCCCAGCTTTATTCTACTTACAGATTTATGATACCTGGATACCGGTACTGCTATTGCAGTATTGTGCTTTAGACCTACTGACTTACTGAGGCGTGAGTCTGAGGCTACCGGTACTGCTGTACTGCTGTACTGTCTCTGTAACGGTCGGTAGGCCTATTACAGTATTACTGGTATTATTTATTTTCTGATCTGATAATACCGTTACCGGTACATACAGACATTCTTACATATAGCCTAGTAAACATCACAGCATCAGACTGTCAGAAAGACAGAAAGAAACCAAGGCAGCAAGGCAAGATCAAAGTGGAATGGCGAATAGAACTCCATCCTCAGATAAAGGCAGTGACGATGGTCGCGCTGATCACCTAGAACGGATCGCTCATCGCAAGGCCGCCGTAATCGGGTACAGTCGGGCCCGGAAACACGAGAAACTCTCCATCTACTGTCCGTGCAAAACGGACCTCTGTAAATGTAGCGGTTGGAAAACGGAATGTGGAACCTCCGGTAAACGCCGTTCCCAGGTCTCCGACCCCTGTCGGACATGCAACCACGCAATGTCGGACCATCTAGCCGATATATGTTCCGCCTCTGAACCCGCTATAAATAAACTAATGGAGGTTGTCGTCGACATAGAGAATCTATTCCTCTGTATCAACAAAGAGGAAGACGTGGACACGAAACAAACTTACTGGTTCCTATTTAAACACCTCAAGAAGTCAGTGTCCAATCAGCGGTCTTCCTCCAGCATAGTGGACCGTTTCGGTGAGCCGCCCTTCCAACTCCCCGTTATCTCCAAAGCCGTCAGCGATTTTGTTAATCTAAAATTCGATGAGAAATCGAAAGAACGCAAAGTGATGCTCGACATGGCCAAGATATTCTTCTACTGCCTCAACCACTGGAAGGTTGAATCGCCTAACTTCCGCCGGAAGTCCTCCCTTCTCGATGACGTCACTAACTACCGACTCAACTACAACCGTTGGCTCTGTTTCTGCCATGTGCCAGTGTTCTGCCACTCGCTCCCGTTCTGGGAGACGGGGAACGTGTTTGGAGCATCTTTCCTACGTTCCATCTTCCCGGTAATGAGACGCCAACTGTTGGAGAAGTTCCGAACGGAGAAGAAGGAGATGGGCCCCGAGACGCGGGCCTTGGTGCTGGCCAACCTCCCAAAGTTTCTAGCCCTGCTGGAGGAGGACCTGTACGATACGGAGTCGGCTGTCTGGAAGACGGAACGGACCGCCACTAGTCCGAGCGATAAGCAGCCGGTGGGGCGGAGCAGCACAGCGGCGCGCGCAAAAACGCGGAGACATCAAGCGATACGGGAGCAGAAAGCCGACCTTCTGGAGAACCTAGAGAGAGCGGATGAGCCGGAAGCTAAGAAGGTTAGGCTGGATGTGGATGAAGGTGTTGATGAGGAGATTAGGGAGTTGATTAGGGAGCAGAAGAGAGGGAGTTTATTGGGGACTGGCGGGTCCGCTAGAGATGCTACGGCCAATGAGGAGAAGCGCCGTGGGATTATAGAGTATCACGTGATTGGTAACAGTCCGGAAGGGAAGCCATCCCGGGCGGTTATCCTGTGGTTGTTGGGGCTGCACACCGTGTTCGCCCATCAGCTGCCCCGAATGCCCCAGGACTACATAACGCGGTTGGTATTCGACCCCAAACACAAAACCTTGGCGCTCATTAAGGAGAATAAAGTGGTGGGCGGTATATGTTTCCGGTTGTTCCCGTCCCAAGGGTTCAGCGAGATTGTATTCTGCGCCGTTTCATCCAACGAACAGGTTAAGGGTTACGGAACCGCGTTAATGAACCACCTCAAGGTCTACCACATCCATCAAGGGATCTATTACTTCCTCACCTTCGCGGATGAGTTCGCGGTTGGATACTTTAAGAAGCAGGGCTTCTCTACGACTATCTCCCTCCCGCGACCCACTTACAACGGCTACATAAAGGAATACGAAGGCGCCACCATGATGGAATGTCAACTGAACCCCCGAGTTCCGTATACTCATCTCTCGTCTGTGATCCGCGCACAGAAGGCGGTGTTAGCCGCGTTTATAGAACGGAAGAGGGCGAATCTCCGTAAAGTCCATCCGGGGTTGTCGGCCTTTAAGGAAGGGCCTCGGCAGTTGGCCTACTCGGAGATACCCGGGCTGAAGGAGGCGGGTTGGAAGGAAGGGGAGGACGTCGAGGAACCGGTAGTGAACCAGGAGCAGTTGTACTCGCAGTTACGGGCCGTCTGGCAGCAGGTCAAGTCGCACCACGCGGCCTGGCCCTTCCAGAAAGCCGTAGAGACCAGCCAGGCCCCGGACTATCTGGACGTTATTAAGTTCCCCATCGATCTGAAGGCGATCGGAGATAAACTCAAACAAAGACAGTACGTCAGTAAACATCTGTTTGTGGCCGATCTGTCCCGAATGTTTACCAATTGTCGGATTTATAACGAACCTTCTACTGAATACTACCAATGCGCTAATGTTCTAGAGAAATATTTCTTTTCCCGTATGAAAGAGGCGGGACTTATTGACAGAATATAATATATTTAATGTTATTTATTTACTATTTAATCACTTACTGTTTTTGATATCGAAAGTAAAAATAACGACGGATATTTCAGTACTGGAAGTTTCTTTTGTTTTCTGTTACTATGTAATTAATGTAATTAGTATTATTTGTAAATGGGGCGAGCCATCTAGCGAACTTTGCAAGGAACCGCTTATCATTAGACATTAAAAATTCAACCTCTAAAAATTAAATGTTAAAAAAGTAAAAACATACTTTCTACCAGGGACAGGATACGATACGAAAATGGATTTTAGTATTTCGTATCGCAGTATTTTATTCGTATCGAATTTCGTTTCGTATCATAAAAATTGACTTCGTATCGAATAATACGAATAAATATTTTTCGTATTTTGCATCGTATTTTCGTATCTTTAATGTTTTTAACAATCAAACCAGAGATCAACACCACTTATTTATTTACAATAAAATATTTTTCTCAAAATTACGTTGTATAAATTAGGTTGAAGCTTATAGTTTTATTATGTCAATAAAATGTGTAAGACAGGAGGATTGATCGTTAATCGTAGAGTAATTATAATTAATTGCAGAATAATGTTAAAAAGACCAGTGAAATATAATTTAATTACAGTTTAAATATAGTTGTGAGGAGAACTCTAATCGCGCCTACAAGGCATTAATGTTATGATAAAAGGCATTCTAGTGAGAGAATAAAAGAAATAAAACATTTGTTTTGAAATAAAACAGTTTTATTCTAGTATTTTTATTAACTTCGAAATTGAAGTTTTGAATTTTATTCCATATCTTGGTACATCAAATCAAAATTATTCCATAAATAACGGCAGTATGTAGGCCTAGGTTGGTACATCAGTACAGTATTCATAAAGTGGCATGGTGAGATGGTAGGTGAGATGGTAACACCTAATATTCGGGCCGAGTTGCATAAACGTCGTTATGGGTGTTGAAGCCAGACAGATTTATATGATTTTCTAAGTGTAATACAAAATACATATACATATAAAAACAATACATATATTTTTATCAATTCTTAGATGAAATACGATACGGAAAAAATGCGAAACATTTTTCGTCTTTCGTATCGTATCGTATTGTCTCAAATTTGCATTCGTGTCGTATCGTATCCTGTCCCTGCTTTCTAGAAACGCTAAATTAAAAATAAAGGCTTACATTTTACATATAGGCCTACCTAATAATCTATACACATCGCGTCCAACGATATGTGCGGGAGTGGAAGTGAACCCGACTGGCCAATTACAATAGAAATAGATTTTCCGGCATCCTGACGAATCTCGAGTGATCGCCCAACCCACTCCAAGGCACCCCCCCCCCCCCCCGCCCGTCATAGTAGTACAGCATTAGTTAGTACTGCACTAGCCATGCTATTATTGCCTAGCTGGCGCCCCTTAGCGGCCTACGTAAAAAAATTCACTAAAAAGACTACTCCGTTATTTTCCATTTTTATTTTCCGATACCACATTCTTTGGAACCAGTATGTTAATTTTCATCATATTTTTCGGCCAGTTTTTGTATTTTCGTTTTGTACCTATTTCTAATCGACAAATTGAATTTTGTAAAAAGAAATCACAATTTTATAAAAACTGAAAAAAAACCATATGTATTTTTGTAATTGTTCATTCAAAAAATGATGAAATATTATTACATTTAGAAAAGTGCGTGAAATTTATTGAAGCTAATTAAATTACCTTTCATAATACAAAAATTGCAAAAAATCGTTTAAGAAATCGCGGAGTAGTATTTGTCGTGCGAAAAAATGTAATTCTGAGCGAGATAATCGCTTTCAAACCTTCCCGCGCAAAACTACCTGTATGGGGTCTGATTGGTTAATAGTGTCTGCATGAAGGAAGTACACTACCAAGCTAAAATTATAGTTATGGAGGTTTTCGAGGTTGCTGATTTAATTTCTAAAGTTATTTTTTAATATTTGGTGGAATGTAGTCTTTCCGTCTGGGTTTCATTTTGATAGACAGATATCCCACGATAACTCGAGAACTAAAAGAGAAACACTGAGCCGCTAATTCCTATTGGATGATCTTCTACCATGCCCTACCTTATATTAGTTTAAAGTCGAGGGATATTCAAAAGGGTTTATAGCCTTGTTTCTTTCTTGTAATGTTACCGGTAGAGCGGTAGGCCTATTGCTGGATAACATGTAAACTGATTGACTGATCACCTGCCTCATAGATATCGTGTGTAATCTCATGGACCAACGGCCGAAGTAACTAACTTTTTTTTCAATTTTTATCCCATAAATTCAAAACCAAAGTCTCTTAAAAAGTTCTGCTACAAGATACATTGTTTAGACTCTGTATACCGGTAACAATAATGACTTTTCTATGCTACAGTATAGGCTATACATATTCCTTCCCCTTGTGATTGCGTAGAGGTTCTGTGTTTAATTTCGGTAATTTAATATATTGTCCGTAAGCGGTATCTCTTAGGTCTGCTAAACTCCCCGCACTGCCTTTGTTTAACATGGCAAGTTTTATCGAATTGAGTAATTTAGATTCTCTTTTAGAAGAGGTTACCAAACATTCGAACAAGCAGGTCTACGTTTTATTTACGGGATCGCTAACTGCAGACATCGGGAGCGAGTCGTGGTGCTCGGATTGCAACGTTGCCTACCCCGTTATACAGAAACACCTCGCCAACCTACCTAGCGATACCATAGTAATAAAGTGTTACGTTGGTGACAGACCTACATGGAAGGATCAGAAAAATGGATACAGAACGCATCCAAAACTCAAACTCAAATCGATACCAACGTTTATGAAATGGGGAACAAACGACCGACTGACTGAGGATGAATGCGCTAAACTGGAGTTGTTGGAAATTCTATTCGAAGCTGATTCCTGATTTATGCAGTAAATAATTCCGAATTTAGACTGTTGGACTTATTTCATTTTTTCCCGCTAATATTATAATGCTGCCTACTTTGTAATCATCTCAAGTTTAATTATCTACTAAAAATTACCGTGTTAAAATAAAAATATATTACCGCATTTATTAACATCTAATTTCTCTCAAAAATGAAACTCTATCGTGTTATTGACTTTCGTTTATTGTGTTGGATTCCCCCCACCCCTCCGCACATGTTACTGAATTTACGGATTTTATACTTTTAGAATGTGCGGATTGGAAGAATACGGATCGAATCATTTATATTCTAGAATAATTTAATGAATTATATTCAAGTGGAAATGAATAAATTTAATAAGCAGCAGCTTGGTCTAGTGTGCAGTTCCCGTGTGGAAGCCCTTGTTAAATCCCTAGATGGGGCAGCATAGCCCAACCATGGCTTTCTCCTTCACTGGTCGATAAATTGGAACCGAGGCAACTTGGGAAACAGAGTCGAAGGGTTTACTGTTGAAGATCACACATGGTGGTAAAAAGCACATTCCTTAGTAAAAAGTAAAAAAAATTTCTTCGGCCGCTAGGCCAGGGATTACGCACAAAGTCTGACGACTTATTTTCCAGTGCGGTCCCCCAGAACTTTACTCCCCAGAGGAAACTCTAGTACTCGTTTAGCTACCACTTAAGGATGCAAGGCAGAGATGCGCCCTGGCTGGTCCCTTTAAAGCATTCATGCCGAAACGAAAACTGCCCTGGCCCATGTGGGAGATGTGAATTCAATGCAACCACTACACCAAGTTGGAACCTGGGAAACAGAGTGGAAGGGTTTACTGTGAAAGATCACCCATGGTGGTGAACAGACATTCCTTTAGGAAACAGAGTGGACGGGTTAACTGTGGAAGATCACCCATGGTGTTGAACAGACATTCCTTTAGGAAACGGAGTGGAAGGGTTTACTGTGGAAGATCACCCATGGTGGTGAACAGGCATTCCTTTAGGAAACAGAGTGGGAGGGTTTACTGTGGAAGATCACCCATGGTGGTGAACAGGCATTCATTTGGGAAACAGAGTGGAAGGCTTTCCTGTGGAAGATCACCCATGGTGGTGAACAGGCATTCCTTTAGGAAACAGAGTGGACGGGTTAAATGTGGAAGATCACCCATGGTGGTGAACAGGCATCCCTTTAGGAAACAGTGTAGAAAGGTTAACTGTGGAAGATCACCCATGGTGGTGAACAGGCATTCCTTTAGGAAACTGAGTGGTAGGGTTTACTGTGGAAGATCACCCATGGTGGTGAACAGGAATTCCTTTAGGAAACAGAGTGGACAGGTTTACTGTGGAAGATCACCCATGGCGGTTAACAGGCATTCCTTTAGGAAACAGAGTGGAAGGGTCTACTGCGGAAGATCACCCATGGTGGGGGTGGTGAACAGGCATTCCTTTAGGAAACAGAGTGGAAGGGTTTACTGTGGAAGATCACCCATGGTGGTGAACAGGCATTCCCTTAGGAAACAGAGTGGAAGGGTTTACTGTGGAAGATCACCCATGGCAGTTAACAGGCATTCCTTTAGGAAACAGAGTGGAAGGGTATACTGTGGAAGATCACCCATGGTGGTGAACAGGCATTCATTTAGGAAACAAAGTGGAAGGGTTTATTGAGGAAGATCACCCATGGTGGTGAACAGGCATTCCTTTAGGAAACAGAGTGGAAGGGTCTACTGTGGAAGATCACCCATGGTGGTGAACAGGATTCCTTTAGGAAACCGAGTGGAAGGGTTTACTGTGGAAGATCACCCATGGTGGTGAACAGGCATTCCTCTAGGAAACAGAGTGGAAGTGTTTACTGTGGAAGATCACCCATGGTGGTGAACAGGCGTTCATTTAGGAAACAGAGTGGAAGGGTTTATTGAGGAAGATCACCCATGGTGGTGAAGAGGCATTCCTTTGGGAAACAGAGTGGACGAGTTAACTGTGGAAGATCACAGGCATTCCTTTAGGAAACCGAGTGGAAGGGTTTACTGTGAAAGATCACCCATGGTGGTGAACAGGCATTCCTTTAGGAAACAGAGTGGAAGGGTCTACTGTGGAAGATCACCCATGGTGGTGAACAGGAATTCCTTTAGGAAACCGAGTGGAAGGGTTTACTGTGGAAGATCACCCATGGTGGTGAACAGGCATTCCTCTAGGAAACAGAGTAGAAGTGTTTACAGTGGAAGATCACCCATGGTGGTGAACAGGCGTTCATTTAGGAAACAGAGTGGAAGGGTTTATTGAGGAAGATCACCCATGGTGGTGAAGAGGCATTCCTTTGGGAAACAGAGTGGACGAGTTAACTGTGGAAGATCACAGAAATTCCTTTAGGAAACAGAGCGGAAGGGTTTACTGTGGAAGATCACCCATGGTGGTGAACAGGCATTCCTTTAGGAAACATAGTGGAAAGGTTTAATGTGGAAGATCACCCATGGCCCATGGTGGTGAACAGGCATTCCTTTAGGAAACAGAGCGGAAGGGTTTACTGTGGAAGATCACCCATGGTGGTGAAGAGGCATTCCTTTGGGAAACAGAGTGGAAGGGTTTACTGTGGAAGATCACCCATGGTGGTGAACAGGCATTCCTTTAGGAAACAGAGTGGAAGGGTTTACTGTGGAAGATCACCCATGGTGGTGAAGAGGCATTCCTTTATGAAACCGAGTGGAACGGTTAACTGTGGAAGATCACCCATGGTGGTGAACAGGCATTCCTTTAGGAAACAGAGTGGAAGGGTTTACTGAGGAAGATCAACCATGGTGGTGAACAGGTATTCAATGAATAAATTTGATATTGATATTGGCCTAGGTCGCATATTATTAAATATCTCTTGTATTGTAACTGAGTCGCGTCTTAAGTCCCACGAAATTGTTAAATTTCGTGTCTCTTATGGAACATACAGGTGTACAGTTGGCCAAAGGAATGCAGTAGTAGCGCATGCTGTAACCCCAAGCGGTCAAATCTATCAGCCTGTCTATCAAATTACGTATATAAATGTTGCAATATCGACGGAGATACATTTTCTAAAGGTTTGTAGTTGTAGATAAAGATTAAAAGCGAAAATCAAATTCTGACTCACCCACGGAGGAGGAGGTAAATAAAGGGGATGAAACTCCCTGTTTCAAATTTCACTCAATCTCATGAAGATTTGTTAAATAAAACTTAGAGGGGTAGGTTATGTAAGGTACCTGAAATAAGACACCATATTCCAGGACATGGTGTATTTCAATATCATTTTATTACACCAATATTTCAGCTGTGAGAAATAACATTGCTTAACTATCATATTCCAGGACATGGTGTATTTCAATATCATTTTATTACACCAATATTTCAGCTGTGAGAAATAACATTGCTTAACTATCATATTCCAGGACATGGTGTATTTCAATATCATTTTATTACACCAATATTTCAGCTGTGAGAAATAACATTGCTTAACTTAAACTCGTGTCATACTTACAACATCGCATATTCCGAGAACTATATCCCCTATCCCGAAAAGTTAAAAAAAATGGCGGGCAGCATTGTATAATATATCCGACGATGTTATGAAATAAAATAAGAAATACTAAAAGAGATAAGAATAATAACGGTATAAATTATTATATGATCTACTTTCGCGAGTGTTGAACCGAAAAACTACAATATTTATAAACTCAACAATTAAATACAATGAAATTATTGGTTTTATTTTATTTTACCCAAATTATTTTACAAATCTTTATTAGATAGAATTACATTTGAGACAGAGATAGTCTCACCTCCCTCCTCCTTGCTGGGTGAGTGAGTCCGTCGATGTTGCACCAGTTATACAGAATATTCTTCACAAATAGATATTGTGTTACATATTTGGAATCAATGCAGCAGGGCCAGATTTTTATCAGTAGTAAGAAATCGCTGTGAGGTTGAAGAATAACTTCAGTGTAATGTTTAGCTCGTTTAATATCACCGGATACACCATCTTCAAACGGTTGTAACTAAAGATCGAAAGCAAAAATAAAAATTCTTGGAAAGAAACGCAGGAAGGAAGTAAATGTAAATCTATCTCTGTTTCAAAATGAAGAATGACTTGAATAAAGTCGAGGCATTATGTTATAGGTTGTTCAGTTTACAATTAATACATATGTATACGCAATTAACAAATACCGTTGCATATAAATAAAATATGGGTGGATGCATCTGAAAATGACACAAAAAACAAATCTATAAATCATATTTGGGTATTCTATAAAATATGTGATTCCATTTCAACGTGGAAATATCTTTTCCAAGCTAAAATAAGTAAAGTAAATAAAGCAAATGTTAGGAATCTTTTTACACTAAACATTAATTAATTTCATAAACAATAGGATATCGTGGGCAGGTCAGGTCCTGTTGGTTTACCAATCCATATATTATCCAGTTCACGTAATAGATTTTAATATTACATTGCAACCACGGCAACCACCTGCACAAAAGTAGCCAAAAATAATTGACGACTGCCAAGTAAACAAACCCTGATGTATATACTTAATAACCTGAAGTATTACCCACCAGTAGTAACTAACAAATAATATAATATTAGCCTAAATAAATATAAATTAAATAAAACATTTACAATATTTAATTAAAGAAAAAGACCCTGAAAGTGAAATATCCTGATTCAGTCAATTATTTATGCCTTGACATATATATATATCCCAGCCGCCGATAAAACTAATGAAACACATACAGTCACACAAAAACAAAACACGAATGACTTGAAATAATAAACCTAATTCATCGACACGTTTAAGGGGAATATCCTGTTTCAGGCCCACCCACCATCCCGTACTAAAGATAGGCCTATCGGAGTGGAACTGAGGTATCGGTGCTACAGATAGGCATATCGATGTGGAACTGGGGTACCGGTGCTAAGCTAAAGATAGGTCTATCGGAGTGGAACTGAGGTACCGGTGCTAAATATAGGTCTATTGGAGTGGAACTGGGGTACCGGTGCTAAGCTAAAGATAGGTCTATCGGAGTGGAACTGAGGTACCGGTGCTAAATATAGGTCTATTGGAGTGGAACTGGGGTACCGGTGCTAAGCTAAAGATAGGTCTATCGGAGTGGAACTGAGGTAGGCCTACCGGTGCTAAAGATAGGTCTATCGGAGTGGAACTGAGGTACCGGTGCTAAATATAGGTCTATTGGAGTGGAACTGGGGTACCGGTGCTAAGCTAAAGATAGGTCTATCGGAGTGGAACTGAGGTACCGGTGCTAAATATAGGTCTATTGGAGTGGAACTGGGGTACCGGTGCTAAGCTAAAGATAGGTCTATCGGAGTGGAACTGAGGTACCGGTGCTAAAGATAGGTCTATCGGAGTGGAACTGAGGTACCGGTGCTAAAGATAGGTCTATTGGAGTGGAACTGAGGTATCGGTGCTAAAGATAGGCCTATCGGAGTGGAGCTGAGGTATCGGTGCTTAAGATAGGTCTATTGGAGTGGAACTGGGGTACCGGTGCTAAATATAGGTCTATTGGAGTGGAACTGGGGTACCGGTGCTAAAGATAGGTCTATTATCGGAGTGGAACTGGGGTACCGGTGCTACAGATAGGCATATCGGAGTGGAACTGAGGTACCGGTGGCGGTGCTAAAGATAGGTCTATTGGAGTGGAACTGGGGTACCTATACGAAAGATAGGCCTATCAGAGAGTAACTAGGGAACCTATACTAAAGATAGGTCTATCGGAGTGGAACTGAGGTACCGGTGCTAAAGATAGGTCTATTGGAGTGGAACTGGGGTACCAGTGCTAAACATAGGTCTATCGGAGTGGAACTGGGGTACCGGTGCTAAAGATAGGTCTATCGGAGTGGAACTGAGGTACCGGTGCTAAACATAGGTCTATCGGAGTGGAACTATGGTACCGGTGCTAAAGATAAGTCTATTGGAGTGTTACTGGGGTACCGGTGCTAAAGATAGGTCTATCGGAGTGGAACTGAGGTACCGGTGCTAAAGATAGGTCTATCGGAGTGGAACTGAGGTACCGGTGCTAAAGATAGGTCTATTGGAGTGGAACTGAGGTACCGGTGCCAAAGATAGGTCTATTGGAGTGGAACTGAGGTACCGGTGCTAAACATAGGTCTATCGGAGTGGAACTGTGGTACCGGTGCTAAAGATAAGTCTATTGGAGTGTTACTGGGGTACCGGTGCTAAAGATAGGTCTATCGGAGTGGAACTGAGGTACTGGTGCTAAACATAGGTCTATCGGAGTGGAACTGCGGTACCGGTGCTAAAGATAAGTCTATTGGAGTGTTACTGGGGTACCGGTGCTAAAGATAGGTCTATCGGAGTGGAACTGAGGTACCGGTGCTAAAGATAGGTCTATCGGAGTGGAACTGAGGTACCGGTGCTAAAGATAGGTCTATTGGAGTGGAACTGAGGTACCGGTGCCAAAGATAGGTCTATCGGAGTGGAACTGAGGTACCGGTGCTAAAGATAGGTCTATCGGAGTGGAACTGAGGTACCGGTGCTAAAGATAGGTCTATCGGAGTGGAACTGAGGTACCGGTGCTAAAGATAGGTCTATTGGAGTGGAACTGAGGTACCGGTGCCAAAGATAGCTCTATCGGAGTGGAACTGAGGTACCGGTGCTAAAGATAGGTCTATCGGAGTGGAACTGAGGTACCGGTGCTAAAGATAGGTCTATCGGAGTGGAACTGAGGTACCGGTGCTAAAGATAGGTCTATTGTAGAGGAACTGAGGTACCGGTGCTAAAGATAGGTCTATCTGAGTGGAACTGAGGTACCGGTGCTAAACATAGGTCTATTGGAGTGGAACTGAGGTACCGGTGCTAAATATAGGTCTATCGGAGTGGAACTGAGGTATCGGTGCTACAGATAGGCATATCGGAGTAGAACTGTGGTACTGGTGCTAAAGATAGGTCTATCGGAGTGGAACTGAGGTATCGGTGCTAAAGATAGGTCTATCGGAGTGGAACTGAGGTACCGGTGCTACAGATAGGCATATCGGAGTGGAACTGGGGTACTCGTGCTAAATATAGGTCTATCGGAGTAGAACTGAGGTACCGGTGCGGTGCATGATAGGTCTATTGTAGAGGAACTGAGGTATCGGTGCTAAAGATAGGTCTATTGTAGAGGAACTGGGGTACCTATACGAAAGATAGGCCTATCAGAGCGTAACTAGGGAACCTATACTAAAGATAGGTCTATCGGAGTGGAACTGAGGTACCGGTGCTAAAGATAGGTCTATTGTAGAGGAACTGAGGTACCGGTGCTAAAGATAGGTCTATCAGAGTGGAACTGAGGTACCGGTGCTAAAGATAGGTCTATTGTAGAGGAACTGAGGTACCGGTGCTAAAGATAGGTCTATTGTAGAGGAACTGGGGTACCTATACGAAAGATAGGCCTATCAGGGAGTAACTAGGGAACCTATACTAAAGATAGGTCTATCGGAGTGGAACTGAGGTACTGGTGCTAAAGATAGGTCTATTGGAGTGGAACTGGGGTACCGGTGCTAAAGATAGGTCTATCAGAGTGGAACTGAGGTACCGGTGCTAAAGATAGGTCTATTGTAGAGGAACTGAGGTACCGGTGCTAAAGATAGGTCTATTGTAGAGGAACTGGGGTACCTATACGAAAGATAGGCCTATCAGAGAGTAACTAGGGAACCTATACTAAAGATAGGTCTATCGGAGTGGAACTGAGGTACCGGTGCTAAGGATAGGTCTATTGTAGAGGAACTGAGGTATCGGTGCTAAAGATAGGTCTATTGTAGAGGAACTGGGGTACCTATACGAAAGATAGGCCTATCAGAGAGTAACTAGGGAACCTATACTAAAGATAGGTCTATCGGAGTGGAACTGAGGTACCGGTGCTAAAGATAGGTCTATTGGAGTGGAACTGGGGTACCGGTGCTAAACATAGGTATATCGGAGTGGAACTGAGGTACCGGTGCTAAAGATAGGTCTATCTGAGTGGAACTGAGGTACCGGTGCTAAATATAGGTCTATCGGAGTGGAACTGAGGTATCGGTGCTAAAGATAGGCCTATTGGATAGGAACTTGGGTACACTGGTCTAGGTCTACTATATAGGTCTATAGTGCTACAAATAGGTCTATCGGAGTGGAACTGAGGTACCTGTACAAAAGATAGGTCTATTGGATTGGAATGGAACTGAGGTATCGGTGCTAAAGATAGGTCTATTGGAGTGGAGTTGACCAAAGAAAGAAACAGTGAGGGTCAATGAAACAGGATTGACCCAACATCATTACATACCGTGCAGGAAGACTAAACAAAGCAAGTTAATTGACACTGCTAATATCCGGCTGTACAGGTAAAAAATAATGGGTAAATTTAATTTAATTATTTGTCGAGCAAGTTAAGTAAAAACACCTTACAGTAGGTATACAAAGACATGACGATGCAATAGCAATGGAGACATAGAAGGTTTCAAGGACCGTGTATCACGTCCTAGAGGATGTCAAGGACCGTGTATCTGTATCGCATCCTAGAAGATGTCAAGGACCGTGTATCGCATCCTAGAAGATGTCAAGGACCGTGTATCGCATCCTAGAAGATGTCAAGGACCGTGTATCACATCCTAGAAGATGTCAAGGACCGTGTATCGCATCCTAGTAGATGTCAAGGACCGTGTATCGCATCCTAAATTGGTCCTTCATTGGAGGGGCTCAACCAACCGTTTCAGCTGATCACTGATTGTATGCAATAACTAGGTTCCCACTTCCCATTACGTATTACTTGTATTACATAGTTCAATCTTTGTGTACCAACTGGAAAGTATTTAACTGCGTTGACGAATAATCAAATTATTTTTACTGTTATTACAATACAATCATATAAAGACATTACAACACACTGCTAAAGGAATTACATAAAAATATACCAAAAAAAACTGTGGTAATATTATTATATGAACGAACAAACGATAATTAATTAACATTCCTAATAAATACTATAAGTAAATGTATGTATGCTGTTAATTAATAATAAATTCAAACGAACTTTATTAAAAACTGACGAAGTGATTGGCAGCAGATAATGTTCGCCTAGTTCCAACTTATAGATGTTTTACATTGTTTCCGAGTCGATTAGCTTTCGCAATCTGAGACACCCAGACTCGGCATGTCTAGTAACACATTGTCTAGTACCTGCAACGCCCTGTTTATAAGTATCTCAATCCAACACGGGGTCTCTTTTATTGTGTATCTATGGTAATCTGTGCCCCAACCCTTTACGAAACTTATACTAACCACGCAGAGTTTCCTGAGGTCATCAATGTTGAACCAATCCCCAGTCGCACCGCTGCAGGGTGGTGTCGCGCGTCTCTGCAACTCGCGGTAACATAGCAACAGATCGAAGACCTTGATGCGCGCCCGGGGGTATATCTTGTGTATGGCCTCCCCCGGCGAGTGGCCCGCCTTGTGGTCCAACAGGTAGGAATCCACGAATACACAATGGTCCGACAGACAGGTGCAGTACACCGCCCCGACCTCGTCCGTCTCGAGTCGGATCCCGCGACCGAGGTACTTGCGGACGTCCTCGCACTCGTCGGCGCGCTCCAGGTTGGAGAGCAGGCCCAGACAGAAGCGGTCGTCCGCAGACGGGTCCACGTATCCGTCCACGTCCACCGAACTCCGACAGGCCCGGAATGTCGGACCCACCTGCTGGTCGAACTCGTAGTAAGTAATGCTCGCCCAGTTACCAGGGACTGGTTTCTTACTCAGGATAACTTCCAACTTCTGCTCTGCCGTTTCATTCTCATCGATGAACTCTTCAGCGGTTGGTTTTGTGTTTTGCGGCGTAAGTTGCGGTTGATTGTTTGAGAAGAAAGGGAGTTGATTGTTTATAGCAGCCGTATTGTTTATCGGGAGTAAACATACTGAAACTGTTGGAAATTGGGTGGCTGGAAGCGGGGTGGGTGGCATCGGGGTGGCTGGCATTGGGGTGACTGGTAGCGGCGTGGCTGGTAGAGGTGTGGCAACCAGCGGGGTGTTATTAAATAAAGTCTCAGTGGGTGGGATTGGGATATTGTTATATAAAGAAGGTTGCGAGTTATTGTATAGAGTTTGTGGAGGGGTGTAGTAGGATGTTTGGTTGTTATAAAGAGCCGAGGGTAACGAGTTGGAGTTGGGGGTGGGTGGAACGAGTTCCGAGTCTGGTGATTGGCATTCCGCGACGAGTGAATCGTTGAGTTTACCGGATGAGAGACCGCGGTCGATACTTAGCGAGTTCATGGAGGGCAGCTCGAGATTCGGCGTCACTATCCGCTCATAGTGGTACGGGTTCACGCAGATAAAAGGCTTCTTGAAACAGAAACCGAACTCGCAGAAACTCAGCGATTTTATTTCGTTCTTTAGGAGATCCGGCCATCGCCATATTCGGGAGTAAACCACGTGGGGGAATCCTTTCTTCCCGTGGATTTGTATCCGGCCATCCAGAGTCCGAGCGATTGTGACGCAATGAGTACAATTACTGCCCGAACTTAGTATCGCTGCGATTAGAGAGTCCAGCTCAGACTTCTTTTCCTTTAGCTTTTTTACGAGACTTTCTATGGCTTTCTTAGAGAAACTGTTGCCGCTTCCGCCAACTCCAATTTTAAAGCAAAGTAAACTGTGAACAATATTGGCGCAGGCGTCGTTGCTGGAGACTTTAAGAACACCGCTACTGCGGGATTGCAATCCCATGATCCCAGAACACCTCAGTCAATCTGTCAATCCAGCAATCAGCACAGCACTGCAGCACAGATAAGACAATCACTTAAATATTTCATATTTTGTAAGCCAGCCTACAGTCAAGGCCTACTAAAAGACAGGCCGTGCAGCTGACTGGTACGTCCTGAGGACTCCTGACAATTCAGGGCCTAGAAATTTAAGCATTAAGCCTTCAATGTCTGAATGATTATACCGGTGCGGTCAGGCGGTACCTGCGTACAGGCGTACGTACCGTGACGGCTGACCTCAGTATACCAATCCAGTAGGCCTATTCCTGTATTCATTCACTGCTGCTAGGCCAAGTAATCGTATTGCTGATTGTAGTGATGATTATGCATTGATTATTTTTGTATTGCAGTATTGTATTCAGAAGTACACATTATACATCTCTTTTTCGGCCATCATACTGTTAATGATTTTATAGTCTTATAACTGTATAAGCCTATATTTTTAAGATTATTATGTTAGTATTATATTTTTATCATGTATGCTGCACGATATCTTATATATATATTCAAATTAAATAAAGGCTTCCAATTGCCCCGCATGGGGGCGCAGCTTAAAAAAAATGATTTTATATATCTACTGTATACTGAATATAATTACACGCGTTATATATAGTATGTAAATCATGAATTTGTCATTTATTTTATTTATTTATTTATTTCAACAAAAACATGGTCATATCTAAAATTAATGGCACAAATTACAATTAAATTAAATAAAAACATTAGGCATTACAATATAGGTTGTTCGTGTTCGTAGTTCAAATAGGCTACTCATAGGTAAAATAGGTTAGTTATCGGCACCATCGTTTAAAAGTATCGTACATAGTTGATTTCGTATTTGGGAAACAAATTAAGATAGAGCTCGAAGACAAATTTATACGATTATGCAAGCTAAAAAGGGATAGTCTAAAAATTTCCTTAAGGGAACGAATATTTAAATTGACCAACATTTGACTTGAACTAGAAATTTCAACAGTGTCCCTATAATATAATTTAATATGAAACAGTGATCTAACGCATTTATTAATCGCTACGTGTAATTTATTAAAATTCGATTGTAGAAAATATAAGTCGGACCAAAGTGAACAGCAATAAATTGTTGAGCAGTATGAGGTAAATAGGACTTTCTTAACATTGATAAGAACAAATAAATTCCAGCTTGGGTCTGGTCTGCGCTACTGGCGTGATGATGATGAACTAATATATTATTATTTTACTATAATGCCCGGGTGTGTCTCTCACGATCGTTATTCTTTCACGGGTGCAAGGCAATGATTCAACTGACTGGTATCAATAGCGACGCTAGTGGAGATACCAGCCAGTTGGGGGGGGGAGGGGGGGGTGGAATGATATGGGTGAAGGGGGGGGGGGGGGTGGAATGATATGGGTGAAGGGGGAGGGGGGGGGGGGTGTGGGGCTTAGAACAGGGAAATTGTAGCTTCATGTACGCACAAATTTATAATATTTTTATACAATTATTGGGGAAATGCAGGTTAGATCGTATTAATGTTAATTTTTGTTCCAACGGTCCTGCTCCACTCACCTGTCCCGAGTGGTGGGAACAACCGAAGCTAGTGCTGTGCTGGTAGTACGTAGTTTTAGTTTATATTCCGGTATTAATTAAAGACTATCTAAAATATGGGATTTTAAGTATTTTGAGAAAGTTAATTTTGTTTTATTTTTTTTAATAGAGAGTGGGATACTGTTCCAAATGGATGGGCCTTGAAAACTCAAGGAAAAATAAAATCAAAAATGTCTATAAAATTAATGTAAAAAGTAGGCATACGTAGGTATTACTGTTCAGTACTGATCATATAAAATTGATGTACAGTAGTAGACAAGTAATTCAAAATTGTGTACGTTATCTGGCAGTCTGGTAAAGTATCTCGTATCTGCTAAAGATTATCTAATAAAATGTTCTGACGGGGATAACTGCATGAGTTCATAGAACTCGTTTCCATGCAGGTCCTCTGTTAAAATGATTTATGCAGCTTAAATTTAAAATCGTTTAAAATTACATGTGGATAAAATAAAACATGAAAATATATACAGTGTCATAATATACAAATTAATTGGACGAAATAATAACCTGATAATAACATAAGGATGAAATATCCTGGTATTTGGCTGTTTGGTAGGCCTACGGTATTAATCGCCGTAGTATTGATCACTATTCAATATACTGTAGTGCAGTATTTATTAATCATGTTCACCTCTAAGGAAAATACCGGAGATTATTGGGAGCCCTGGCACTGGCATGCCGCTAAATTTAACACCTTACGGCGACAAGGAAAGTTCTAGCAGTAAACAATACTAACAGACTAATGCTATATCGAACCTATTGCTGTATTGACTTCTTAATAAATTTCTAGGCCCTCAATTGTCAGGACGTACCAGTCGGCTGCACGGCCTGTCTTTTAGTGGGCCTTGGCTACAGCCTACTTCTGTACTTACCGGTACTGCATACAGTACTACTGCTGTACCGGTACTGAATAGGCCTACTGTGTACTGACTGCCGCAAGCTTTCTAATGATATGAAATATTACGACTAATGTGAAGAGTGGCCACGCCATGATGCGGAGGGTGCGATTTCGCGAAAGACACTTTTTTAAACGTTTATAAAAAAAATTTACAGGCAAAATCGGAAATTCCGGCTTCATGGGGTCAACGACGGTGAGTTGAACCAGTTGTGTTTCAAAGTTCAAGCATTATGATAAGGATTTGTAGAAAAGTTTGGGGGGGGGGGGGGGGGGGGTCCGTGTCATCAGAAAATTATTATTTATTATTTATTGCCATACTTAAATACAATAATGTATATAAAGAAGTTTAGAGGCAAGCCTCTTTAACTGATAATAACTGACCTCTTTAAGGAGGTCAGCTGGCACTCTATCCTAATAAGTAAGTACTAAATATAAATATAAATATAAAATGCATGCAGTAAATAATAAACCTATGAACGAAATGGTTACACAATATTTCCATGCAGAAGAGCAATATAGTTGTTATCTATTTAATTAATTGTGTGGTACTGTACTTATATTACAGGAAACTATTACATAATAAATACAAAAAAAATACACATGATTAATAATAAATATAATTAAATAATTAATTGCCAGACATTATTTATTATTAAAAAATCTATTAAATTACAAAAATTCGTTTCACCGTAAATAATGTACTCAAGCACCCAGCATGGATAGAACCCGCGTCAATTTTATTTATCCCGTTCAAATCGTGAGAGGAAATGCTTGTTTTAGAGAGCCTTTAAAAGTGGAATAGTTCGTTAGAGTCTGAGTTCAGATTGTTAGGACAAATTCAAGGATAATGCTTGATGATTTAGTATATCTTGTAGGTGCTGTTGTGTTCAAGGTTGAAAGATTATAAGTGAAAAGGACGTCAATTAGTTATTTGATTTTCGAGTCATTGGAGTTTAAAATATTGATGTTAAGGTCACTCTGAATAACAATATTTAGGTTGGGTTCTAAAGTGCTACTACATTTTCAAACTCTTCCGCAAAGTCATCAATTAAATTCTTATTTGCCTGCGGTGGATTGTATAGAGTGCAGATAAGCAGCCCATCGACTTCTACCGAAAGGCTTTCTAGTTTGGTGTTACATTTAATGTCGTCTCGTAATTTTGACGGATAGTTATCTGGAATAAATATAAGTACTCCGCACCCACGTTTTTTCTTTCTGTCACACCGATAGATGTTTAAACCTGGGATAGTGATTGCCTTTGTGTCAATATTTCTATGTAGCCATGTCACTGACGCAATGGTATCCTTTGACCCCAACAAAGTTTCTGATAAATCGTAAATATTTTTAAATAGGCTTCTAGAATTGATATGAATTAACTGGTTATTTTTTATGTGTTCCTTATTATCACCCTGTTAGTCCTTCCGTTTGCATTTTGTTTTTATTGCTGTTATTGTTTATGTGCCTGCCTTTGTTAGTATTCCGCCTAGGGCCAGGATTTGGGTGTATATTTCCAGATATAAGTAGTAGCATGTTATGTTTATAGTAAGTGCGATAATAAGTACAACGTCTAAGAACAGCTACGGTATATGTTTATGAATGGGCGAGTGAATATAAAATGATTTTAATGGATCCCTTAACATGTTTCAGTTTCGTCATTATTGTTATAGGCCTACATTGCTTGCTATAGGCCTACATTGCTTGCTATAGGCCTACATTGCTTGCTATAGGCCTACATTGCTTGCTATAGGCCTACATTGCTTGCTATAGGCCTACATTGCTTGCTATAGGCCTACATTGCTTGCTATAGGCCTACATTGCTTGCTATAGGCCTATATTCAATAGCGCATTGAGAACGATGCCTTGTAAGATATTATTACGAGGTATTTTAGATTTTGTAAACGGGATTGAAATAAATATTACACCAAAGCAAAAAAATGAGAAAAATTGATATAAGAATGCGAAATGTGAAACAGTTGCATGCACTCGCACTGACAAGTACTCATGCTGGGTACTTGCTATTATTATACAGTACCAACAATTACAATAGCAATTGAGACAACAACAAGCACTTGTTTTATATTTGTAAATACGGCACTAAACTTATTTTTCTTAATCAGACTGTATTTGCTTTGTTTCAAAGTCAACGATCGCAGAAAGGTAAACTGGAACTATGTAAATAGGAATAAATAATAAAAAAAATGTGGAATAGTGCCATATAAACAATATTTGATACAATAACATAGATTGGGATAAGACAAGTTTTAACAATTTTTAATATAAAGGCCTGGAAGAATGAATGATAAGTAATTGCTATAAAAATAAAGCTTATCCATATTCCTGGGTCACACCGGATTATGTGGTCCAGTAATATAGAATTTTCCATAAAATGCTGTAGCGGAACTTTTCTTAAATTCAGGCAATGAAATTCTAGACTATAATTTATTATACAATTGACTAGACATGTGTAACAGATGGAGTACATGTTGGGTCTACGGGTTGTATGTCGCCCATGGGTTACACGTTGGGTCTACGGGTTGGATGTAACCCATGGGTTACACGTTGGTTCTATGGGATGGTTGTAACAGATGGATTACATGTTGGGTCTACGGGTTGTATGTAGCCCATGGGTTACACGTTGGGTCTACGGATTGGATGTAACCCTTGGGTTACACGTTGGGTCTACGGGTTCCATCTATCCTTTATGTGATTCCTACCGCGGTTCCTGGAAGCGACGTTCCCAACGGAGGCCTCACGACCTACGGCAGTGCCGTTCTTATATTTATTGTAACTCAAAGGATATTATTAAAACATGTTGGTCTAACTATTTATGTTCTATTATTGTTACTTGATATTATTTGTTGATATTAAGTATTGTTTTGTTACATAATCACAATAAGTACCCTACTGATACTGTACAGTTTTGTGACGGGATCTGAGATCCCGACCGGGTAAGATTTATACGCGTCACCTGACTGCTGGTCTGCTGGGCTAGTGTTGTTTCGGCCGAAGGCCGTTGGTGGTTGGGGAAAAATAACAGAGTTTGTGTTTCGCAATGTTAATGTTCCAACGATAATAGCACAGAATCAGTCACAGTATATGATCGGTAAATCAGAAATACAGAATAACAACAGCAGTATGTATAGTGATAACGGTTGAAAACTATAACCGGTCTGCAACTCTATGATTAATGGACTGACCGGTAAATCAGTAATACAGGATAACTATATGATTGATACACATAGATATTGGTTTCACCTCTACTTTACTTGGCCTTCTGTAACCAATGGATGCTTTCCTATCCTTTCCCACGTGCTACCCTGCCCGCTATTGGCTATATACTAATTGTCACTTTGGCACTTCCTGTGAGTGTTCCCACTGCCACTAGCCTTGACTAGCTGTGTTCTCCCTCCGAGGTGGTTTGACCTCTCACCTCTCTCTGTGGCTTTAGGGCCTGTGTAGCCCCCCCCCCCCCCCCCCCCGAGTTGGTTATGAGACGAGATTATTATTGGTAATGTCGTATCGCCAACTATATTGGTAAAATGCCACTCGTCCCATTTTAAGGTGGAGAATGATGGGAATTGAATCCGCTTACACTCCCCCCCATGCTATCTTCCCGGTGAGAAGATACCATCAACCTTAAGTGCGCTTCAATTCCGCTGGAACCCAATCTAATATTGGGTGTGGGGTGGAGTTCTTTTCTCGGGGTCGGCTTTCCTGACCCCCCCCCCCCCCCCCCCCCCCTTGGTGGGTTATTGCTACCCCTCCTTGGTGCAATCGCGAGCTATGTTGCACCAAGGTATCTGGTGTCTCTGTTTGAGATAATTGTGCTTACTCTCCACACAATTTATGTAGTAATTAATATTTATAATTTATTCAATTCATCAATAATTAAATCAATTTTTTTAATTATTTGGCATTTCAATAGTTAATTAGCAGTTTTAGTTAATTAGGTAATTGATATATATAATATTGCTGTGCAATCTATGTATGCGAATCAGGTCTCATCTAGGATATCTGGATCTTGTATTGTTTCTCTATCGTTATTACTGTATTACTACTATTATGTTAATAAACAAACTTTAAAATAATTAGGTCTAATAGATAAATAAAAAACTAATAGAGAGGTCAGGTCAGGTCCCCAGATCCTGCTACCACTATGGCAGTAATGTGGTACTACCTGTAGCTGTCAGCCCAGTAGGGCAGGCCCGATAAGCATAGCCTATTCATTATTTAGTTGATCAAGAGTGGGTTGGTTTAGCCCTGTCAACTAAATAATAAGTCATTGAGAGCTATAGCGCCTAGGGCACCATTGAAGGCAAAGGCTTGATACGCATCTGCATTAGAGATGATACAAGCCCCGCCCTGTCTATACTGGATGCTCCTATACCAGTATTAGGTAACCTAACCCAGGAGGCACACTTGGTTCAGGGTGTAACAAAAGGACCCTTACAGTCGGCAGCAGGGCTCTAGGCCATGGATAGGCGGAAGGTAATCAACCAACGGCTAGACATGCTGACAAGGTTGGCGGGAGGTAATCAACCAACAGCGACCTGCTGCGAAGACGCTTGTAGGAGTTGCGACCACAAGCGGTTTACTCCCGCAACTGAAAGATATGAGTATGAGAACCCTCCAGGACAAATACCAGCTCGGTCATCGCCCGGGTCAACAAGGACCGCGTCCCTCAGTGGTACACCATGCTGGGGTCGATAAATTGGCTACTGGAACAGAAGACAGTGAAGAAAGAAGAACCAACCTGTTGAAATGTAAAAAGACACTAAAGATTGCTACAATGAACGCACGCACGCTGAAAGCACTTACCAAACAGGGTGACATGGTCGCTCTGGCAATGGAATATAACATCGACATCATCTGCATCCAAGAACATCGGATTTGTCATGAAGACACTGCCATGAAGTATAATGACATTGGAAATGGATGGACGTTAGTAACAAGCTCAGCAGTAAGAAACTCGGCCAATGCATCAATTGGTGGAGTAGGAATTCTGCTAAGCCCATTTGCACTTAAGACCCTAAACAACATCGAATCCATAAATTCCAGGGTTATGATCGCAACATTTGATGGGAATCCCAAGACAACAGTTATATGTTGCTACAGTCCAACCAATGCCTCAGAGCCAGGACAAGCAGTTAAGTTTTATGAAGAACTGACTAGACTTATTAAGGACATTCCGAAACACAATGTTAAAGTCTTTGCTGGTGACCTGAATGCGCAAATTGGCCCAGAAGACATCAAGGGTTACACCTATAACACCAGTTCTAACAGAAATGGGTACTTACTTTTAGACCTAATGGAAGAATGTGAATTGATACCAACAAACAACACATTCGAAAAGAGTAAGGGGAAGGTATGGACCTTTCAATACCCTAATGGAACCAAAGCATAACTGGATTACATCCTTATAAACAAAAAGTGGAGAAACAGCATGATCAACTGCGAGGCATACAGCTCGTTCAACCTAATTGGTTTCGGACCACAGAATTGTGTCTGCAGAGATCAGACTCAGTTTGAGAGCCAGCAAACCCAGGACAAGCAAGCAAATCAACTATGACTGGGAGAAACTCAGAACTGACAATGCTGTAAAGGATGCTTGCTTATACAGTAGAAGTTCAAAACCGCTTTGAAGCACTTCTACTACTACTAGGATCGGCATGCTGCATTGCAGCTGCATTTTTAAGAATGCTGTGCCGGCTTATCGACAAAATTGCACCACCACAACTCCCTATCACCCATGACATTTGCTAGATCATTCGCATCTTCAAGGCCAGTGTCCTTTAAGATGCGTCTCAAGAAAGTCATGGGCTGCCCACCATGCTTATTCACTCAATGAGGCTGCCAAAGTACAAGATTATGCACTGGCTGGTCCTCACGCAATGTCCTGCAAAGCGGAGGCGATTTTGTTCTAGTGTCAAGCTTGGGGGAACCAATGAGACACCTCCAATGTTATATAGTGTCTGGTTGGAGATGTGTGCATTGTACTTGACACAATGAACCCGGCGTAGCATTCTTGTGAATGTGCCATCCAGAGATTTGGTGTCCTCAGCAGTTAGAACCCAGCATGGACTGCCATAGAGGAGTACTGGAACTACTGCTGCTCTAAATAATCGGACCTTAAGTTTCCGATTAATTCTCGGTGACTTCCAAATCCTGGAAAGCCTATTCAAGGCTGCCCATGCATTTCCCTTACGTATTCGAAGGTCATCACCTGACTTCCGGATCCATGATCCCAGGTAACAGAAGTCATCCACATGCTCAAGCATACCATCTTTGGAGCTTATGCTCATCCGATCAGAGACTTGCTGAGGACTTTCAAGGTTAACTGTCAACATTTTCGTCTTTCAGGAGTTAATAAAAAGAACAACACTAGAAGCAGCATGTTCTAATGAGCTGAGGAGCCGTTGGGCTCCCTCTAGTGATTCTGAGAGTACTCCTAAGTCATCAGCAAAGTCTAGATCAGTTAGGTACTTGACAGGATTTCCTCGACTTCTGGAGCCAGTAGGTGGAGTTATCATCACCCCATCATCATTATGATGATCTAAGGACATGCGTAGAACATAGTCAACAACAATTATGAACAAGAATGGTGCAAGTGTGTCTCCCTGGAGGACGCCCCATAACACTTCAAATGGTTCTGTGTCACCGTCAACAGTAGACACAAATGTTGTCGAACCATCGTATACTGATCTGATTGCTGCAATAATTTCATCAGGAATCCCATATAATGAAAGTATGCTGAACATACGTGAGCGAGAGACTGAATCAAAGGCCTTGAAGAAATCAACAAAGATAACAGCCAGAAGATGCCTGTCTTTCTTTTTTGATAACTTTTCAATTATCCTTCTAAGTGCCAAAATGGGCTCCATGGTCCCACGACTTTACGGAACCCATTCTGATTTCCACGGAGCAGTCTCTCAATGGGATCCCTGATGCGATTTAATAGAATTATATTGTATAGCTTTGCAGCAATCGAGATCAATGAGATTCCCCGAAAAGAACCATAGAGTGTTAGGTTGCCCTTCTTGGGAACTGGCACCAACTTATTTGTTTTCATTTCTTGTGGGACTCTTGTTGTTCGCTACATGTCTACTGTGATGGGATAGATGAGCTTTAAACACTCAGGTATTTTAAAGACCTCAGGGGTAACACCATCTACTCCACTGGCACGATTGGTCTTAATGCTCTTTGCAGCAGCCTTCACTTCTGCAAAGGAGATATCACCAATGGGAATATCTGGGAGTACAGACTCAGACACTTTTCCTTCTATAAAGTTATCAGACAATACCCTGTCATTATTGAGGAGCTTTTCAGTCAATGGATGAAGACCAATCCACCGTTTCAATATACCAGAATATAATAACAGCCCACAAGAAATCAGCTAAGAGGCATATCCCCCAGAATCCCAAACGAAAACAGTATGTGCCATGGCAAAATTCTGAGGTTACTTGTAAGAGAGAAGATCTTAAGATAGCCTACAAAGTTAAAACCGAACAACCAACAACCGAAAACATTAACAAGGTTGAGAAAGCTAAGGATGATCTTAAATTGGCCTACAACCTCAGCCAGGAAAAGTACATCCAGGATAAAATTGAAGCAATTACAACTGCTCACATACAGCAACAATCAAGACTCAAAACTTACCTGGCAAACTGTAAATTAGGTATCTGGTCGGAAAAGTTGTGCAAAGGGGCGCCTCAAAGCCGCCGATAGTCCTGAATAACGTGTTGGGAAGTGGAAAAATCACTTCAGCAACTTGCTTGGGCAGCCACCAAACATCGAGGTCAGCCCTACAAGGAAAATATATGACAAGAAAAAGCACAAGAAGCATTAAAAGCATGTCCAATAATAAAGCGAGTGGATTAGATGAAATCCCAGCGGAGGTATGGAAAACCGGAGTGCTAAACAGACCATTATTGAATGTTTGCAACCGGATGATAAAAGGGGAAAAGCCACCACCAATTTGGACTAAAGGTCAACTAAAGCCTCTCCCCAAGAAAGGAGACCTCGGAATACCAACGAACTATCGTGGGATCTGTCTGCTTGTGGTAGCTGCCAAAATATACAATAAAATGATACTATATAGGATTAGGCCTCACATACAGAAACTACTACGTAAGAGCCAAAACGGATTTCGACCAAGTAGATCAACAATAGCTCAGATACTTGCACTACGGAGACTGATTGAGGGAATTAAGTCAAAGAATCTCCCCGCAGTCATTACGTTTGTGGACTTCAAGAAGGCATTTGACTCCGGTAAAATGCTTGAAATCCTAAGGGCTTATGGAATACCAGAAGTAATTGTTGCTGGCATTAGATTGTTATATTGTGACACAGAAGCGCAGGTACTCTCACCAGATGGTGAAACTGAGTTTTTCTCAATCCTGGCTGGCATACTGCAAGGTGACACATTAGCACCATTACTATTTGTAATTGTGCTGGATTACGCAATGAGGACGGCCACAAAGGGTGAAGATCTGGGATTCACACTTCAAGAACACAGAAGTAGTAGATATCTGGCAACTACAGTCACAGACACCGACTTTGCGGATGACATCGCCCTGCTCTCTAATACGCTAGCAGTTGCACAGCTTCTACTAAATAAAGTGGAGAGGGCTGCTAAGAAGGTTGGATTGCATATAAATGCTACAAGACCGAATTCATGACCTTTAATGTTGATGGAAACTTGACAACCATTAATAATAATCAACTAAGGAAGGTCGATGACTTCCAGCACCTTGGATCATGGATTTGAGAGTAGCAAAAAGGACATAGAAGTTAGGAAAGCAAAGGCTTGGGTAGCTCTATCAAAAATGGATACCATCTGGAAATCAGATCTCTCCACGCACCTAAAGACTAAGTTCTTTCGAGCCACAGTGGAAAGTTAGGAAAGCAAAGGCTTGGGTAGCTCTATCAAAAATGGATACCATCTGGAAATCAGATCTCGCCACGCTCCTAAAGACTAAGTTCTTTCGAGCCACAGTGGAAAGTGTATTTTTATATGGGGGTGAGACCTGGACACTGACTAAATCACTTGAACAACGAATTTATGGTTGCTACACAAGACTATTAAGGGCAGCCCTAAACATCAGCTGGAGACAACACATGACAAACGCCGAGCTTTATGGTACAATACCACCTGTATCAACCACCCTCCGTGAACGCAGATTAAGATTCAGTGGGCATTGCTGGCGTAGATATAACATATATAGATCAACTTGAAAGGGATACTGAACTTTGGAGAAACGAAATTGCGACAACTATGGAGAATCGGGAAGCCTGGAAGGATCTCATTTCCACTTGTCCGAGTTCGCTCGACCTAGTAGTAGTAAGATAATTCGATTTCTTAATCACAGAATCAAGAGCATAGACTGATAAATGAATTGCTTTTGGAAGAACAATAATTTTAAATGGGAATGGTGTGTTTCAAAAGTGGTTTGTGTTGGGGGCGGTAGTGCTCTAACTAAATAGGTGGGGAGGTTTGGGCAGTTGGGAGCAGCTTATTTTGAAGCAAAATTATAAGTTAACGTTCTAAGTATTTTTTTATTTTTTATAGGAAGCCGGTAAATTGATTAAACTTCTAAGTGGTTTCCTCCAGGAAGCGGTAAATTGACCAAGAATACAAAAATTTTATAAAGTGGTTTGCCACGGGAACTGGTAAAATGACATTAAAAAATTCAAAATGGAGGCTCCCAAACAGGAACGTCCCCGAAAACAGTTAGATCGTTTAAAAATAATCATCCACGCACCTAGGTGAAAGTATAGATATTGAAGTTAACTTGGTGTAATAATAGATTTAAAATTTAGTGGCATTTAAATTTGTCGCTAACTTAAGATGACGTACTACCCATAACCCATGTACAATAACATGAGTTGCATGATTATGGATTACTCCAGTACTGCAGTAAGCCTACAGAGTAAAGTATTCAGTAAGTCTATTGTACCGGCACCCGTACCGGCACCGATAGAAGGAGATGTTGAAGAATGAAGTTCCGGTATCTTCGCTTCCAGCGGTTTCGCCTTTATCAGAACAACAAAATTATTTAATGCTGAAAATGAAATACTGTATAGGCCTATGTGCGATGTATTTTACGTGTACCTGGTATCGTTATTACAGACATGGAGTTCAGACCTAGGCCTACAGTAGGCCTACTAGCTACTACTGCTGTAGAACAATCAATAAAGTGCATCTCTGCAATAATAATAAATTCAATACGGTACTCCCCAACCGTGTACGGGTACAGTAACTACAACAGGTACCGGTACGGCAGTACGGGCACTGATATAAGCAGTGTTATTGTAGATAGGTGGAACGTCATCTTAATTTAACGACATCATAAATGCCACTAAATTTTAAATCTATTATTACACCAAGTTAACTTCAATATCTACTTTCACCTAGATGCATGGATGATTATTTTTAAACGATCTAACTGTTTTTGTCTGTTTTCCCTACATTCCAACTGTCTGTTTTCGACTGTTGTCACGATCTAGTATTATCAATCCTTATTGGAGATGGTGGTTGAGGTGATAGTAGTCATGGGGATTGTAGTCGTGGAGTTTGTAGTTTGTAGTTATCAACAACAATCATCTCGGTAACTTCTGTAGGTAGATTTCGTCGGGTCGTGAGAGTTCGAAATCGCACCACGATTCCCGTGTGTATCTCTATAGTAATGGAATATCTACCTCCACTTCTATCACAACCACTCTGGGGTCGACCAGCTGTTCCGCTGTCGGTAAACCAGTCGAGGGTTTGGTATAGACCCCAGAGGAGTATCAGAAACAATGAATGGTTTTGTCTTTTGCGTTGTATATTTGTTCTCAATATCATCTAGTCATCTCAAACTACTGTACATTTATGATAGCGAACTTCACAAATAATACCAATAGAGTTAGTTATCTCAACCACATTGAGAACAATGTACTTAGTAATAACACCAATAAGTCAAATGCACCGATAGGGGTTAGTAATATTTGATGTAGAAAATACACACAAGAATGAAACTACTCCAAATAAATATACCAATAATAACAACATCTGACTAATCTGTAGTTAACAGGTTATTCATTCCTGTAATAATCCACGAGCATAGAATAGAACGGAATATCAAGGTTCTATTTTTTAGGGCAGCAGTAGAACCAGTACTATACAATACAGTACTTTATATGATTACAGTTTTAATGATGCCTGCAGACCCAACAACATACTGCCCGAAAATATCTCTGGTCTCAGGTATTCTGGGGCGCTGATTGTAATGGAATACATTTCTAATTTTCCAGATCATTGCTACTCTTATATTTCGGCGTAATATGGCAAATTATGGGGCTCTGCTACTGTACCACCAAATTTCGCACCCATCACTAAAAAAAGTACAAGTTAGAGAAGTCGAGTGCCGTTTTTATTGATTCCATCGGATTTAGGATCCTCATAAACCCGTATAACGCAAGAAACAACATGATTCTATCAATTGACCATTTGCTTATTTTCAAAAATGTGGTGTTGGCACAAAAAAAACAAATTTTAAATTTCTAGCTTATTTTTATTGGCTTATTAGCCAATTGCGAACACAAAAAAACCGGTGTAAATCAAAAATAGAGATATTAAAAATCATATCAAATCAAAAGTAATGAAATGTAATTTTCGAAAAACGTCTGAAAAAATTGCCAAAGTTGGGGTTAAAAAATGCTGCTATAACTCGAAAACTTCCCAATATTTTTTAAAACCGTTTTCACTAACAGGAAGATTACCAACTACGTTTGTTTCAGAGTTATAACAAAAAAACCACGGGGGTGATATTGAACCCCGGGGGGGGGGGGTTTAATATGGCCTTAAAGATTTGGATATTCTCACGAAAGTCATTGGGGATAGGGAGTTGTGGCGGTGCAACTTTGTTGATAAGCCTGTATTTCATTCTTAATGCACACTACATTGAATAGGCTTACACAGTCTTTCCGCAGTCCACAAGCCATCCACATGTGCACATTCATCTTCACATCATGGCGTCTTGCAATACTGAGAGCATTGAAATATGTCATCCCCAACTGACTATGCGCAGCACTGAGTAGCCATATCATTAATAACTGATAAGTTTGTCTCGCCTGCACTCAGACGCAATAGTGAAGTAGCAAACTGTACTCCATAACAACCAAATTCATCAATCAATATTGACATAGACAAATTAAATATAAAACTTTATAAATTACCTGTATTCACTTACCACTAATATATTTTGTAACTCATTTTTAAGTAGAGTCCTTAAATAAGAATACCGTTATTTACATAACCACTTCTCTTAAATTCTATTATTCCCCATTATATTTTATTTCCCCCAAACAAAACCCTTAGAAAAATACAATACATTTATTCAACTGTTGTATATTATTTTGTTGAAGCTACTATTATTTGGTGGTGGAATATTTTAAATAATGATAGTCTTTGGACGAACGCCAAATGTACCCTGTACACTGTAACCTGTTCTTTTGATTTTAGTTTATTGTTTTGGTTAATTAAAGTAACGTGTCACTGTAACCTGCTCCTTTCCCTAAATTAATACTTTATTATTAGACGGTATATTATTCGCTGAGATGGATTAGCATCCAGTTTCACCCATGTCTCTCTACAGATTTCGGCGGTGGTCACATGTTTGTTATGTCGCTAAATTAGAATTACATTCTCCCCATTATTACTACTGTCTGCTCCACTGCTTTTACAACACCTTCAGGGGTTGTATAGATTGCACTATATATACTACCCTAATTAAATACTGTCATGCAGCCTTATAAGGCCTCCGATACCTTGCTAGTGCAATTGGACACATACCTTCTATGGCCTATGACTGTCGGTACACAAATATTGCAATATGTGGCACCTCCTGCTACACTGGGACCTGTAAACTGTTGCCGGTGTATAATAAGCAGTATTATGTTATAGGAAAATCCTGATCTGGGGGGGGGGGGGGGGGTAACAGGGCAAGGCTTTTTGTCCAAATTGAATAATAAATTTTTAGTGATGTGTTTGGCTGGGGATCAGTGAGAATTCGAAATTCCAGGAACTCTGATTAGTTTAATACAAAACAAGTGGCCAGTCATTACCTGTCTAGACACGCAACCTTTAAATACATTCTTACACTTTATCTTTCATGTAGTTATCAGAAGTCTGTAAGCCTGCCCTAAATATTTACTATTATGATACCAATATTATGAAATAATTTCTAATTACATATGTTTTTTGTTCATAATACTGTAGAGATGTATAAAAATACAGTATAATGTGTGTAATCTTGTATAACTACAGTATAATGTGTGTAATCTTGTATAACTACAGTATAATGTGTGTAATCTTGTATAACTACAGTATAATGTGTGTAATCTTGTATAACTACAGTATAATGTGTGTAATCTTGTATAACTACAGTATAATGTGTGTAATCTTGTATAACTACAGTATAATGTGTGTAATCTTGTATAACTACAGTATAATGTGTGTAATCTTGTATAACTACAGTATAATGTGTGTAATCTTGTATAACTACAGTATAATGTGTGTAATCTTGTATAACTACAGTATAATGTGTGTAATCTTGTATAACTACAGTATAATGTGTGTAATCTTGTATAACTACAGTATAATGTGTGTAATCTTGTATAACTACAGTATAATGTGTGTAATCTTGTATAACTACAGTATAATGTGTGTAATCTTGTATAACTACAGTATAATGTGTGTAATCTTGTATAACTACAGTATAATGTGTGTAATCTTGTATAACTACAGTATAATGTGTGTAATCTTGTATAACTACAGTATAATGTGTGTAATCTTGTATAACTACACAGTACAGTACAGGCCACCAGAAAAAGCAGATTTCATCCAATGTGATCACATGTGAACACATTTGTTCAAGTCATCTGATTGGCAGGTTATGGCGAGTTATCTTCTAGATCACACAGCAGGAGGCTAACTTGCTGGGACCGACAACGGCTTTGTGTGTGGTGCGCCTGTATGTCTGATATCAGGTAGATGAGAGAGCCCCCAGGGCGTAACATTGCGGACATGGGCTGTATTGGTAGAGAGATAACTACATACAAGACCACATGGAGGTTCATGGAGTGTATGGGATGGGATGGGTATGTGGATGGAGGAGCCTAGACCATTGAATAATTAATTTAGTGCAGGGAGATGTCGCGCCATTAGTCTGACACCGAGAGGGCACAGAGAAACACCAGAAGATGCCTTAACATCACTAACTATAGGCCTGCCTACTAGACACTATTAACCGCACACTATAAAGGTAAACAAAATCCTTATCGCATTTCCAGCTGCAGTGAGTGACAGTTCGCGGCAAACTACAGAGAGTTTCCAGATTACTAAGCGTTTCAAAAGTATTCAATTGTATCCTTTGGCGAAAAAATTTTGGTTGTTGCCAATTCAATTATGTTCAATTATGTTCAATTGTCCCGTTCAACAACATTACATTACACTGGTGCACATTTGATAAAATGTGTTCACAATTGTACAAATCTGCGTTTTCTGGTGGCCTGTACTGTATAATGTGTGTAATCTTGTATAACTACAGTATAATGTGTGTAATCTTGTATAACTACAGTATAATGTGTGTAATCTTGTATAACTACAGTATAATGTGTGTAATCTTGTATAACTACAGTATAATGTGTGTAATCTTGTATAACTACAGTATAATGTGTGTAATCTTGTATAACTACAGTATAATGTGTGTAATCTTGTATAACTACAGTATAATGTGTGTAATCTTGTATAACTACAGTATAATGTGTGTAATCTTGTATAACTACAGTATAATGTGTGTAATCTTGTATAACTACAGTATAATGTGTGTAATCTTGTATAACTACAGTATAATGTGTGTAATCTTGTATAACTACAGTATAATGTGTGTAATCTTGTATAACTACAGTATAATGTGTGTAATCTTGTATAACTACAGTATAATGTGTGTAATCTTGTATAACTACAGTATAATGTGTGTAATCTTGTATAACTACAGTATAATGTGTGTAATCTTGTATAACTACAGTATAATGTGTGTAATCTTGTATAACTACAGTATAACGTGTGTAATCTTGTATAACTACAGTATAATGTGTGTAATCTTGTATAACTACAGTATAATGTGTGTAATCTTGTATAACTACAGTATAATGTGTGTAATCTTGTATAACTACAGTATAATGTGTGTAATCTTGTATAACTACAGTATAATGTGTGTAATCTTGTATAACTACAGTATAATGTGTGTAATCTTGTATAACTACAGTATAATGTGTGTAATCTTGTATAACTACAGTATAATGTGTGTAATCTTGTATAACTACAGTATAATGTGTGTAATCTTGTATAACTACAGTATAATGTGTGTAATCTTGTATAACTACAGTATAATGTGTGTAATCTTGTATAACTACAGTATAATGTGTGTAATCTTGTATAACTACAGTATAATGTGTGTAATCTTGTATAACTACAGTATAATGTGTGTAATCTTGTATAACTACAGTATAATGTGTGTAATCTTGTATAACTACAGTATAATGTGTGTAATCTTGTATAACTACAGTATAATGTGTGTAATCTTGTATAACTACAGTATAATGTGTGTAATCTTGTATAACTACAGTATAATGTGTGTAATCTTGTATAACTACAGTATAATGTGTGTAATCTTGTATAACTACAGTATAATGTGTGTAATCTTGTATAACTACAGTATAAGGTGTGTAATCTTGTATAACTACAGTATAATGTGTGTAATCTTGTATAACTACAGTATAATGTGTGTAATCTTGTATAACTACAGTATAATGTGTGTAATCTTGTATAACTACAGTATAATGTGTGTAATCTTGTATAACTACAGTATAATGTGTGTAATCTTGTATAACTACACAGTATAATGTGTGTAATCTTGTATAACTACAGTATAATGTGTGTAATCTTGTATAACTACAGTATAATGTGTGTAATCTTGTATACAGACAATATATTCTGTTCATCTTAATTTGTGATGACATCGTTTATTGTTTTGGTTAGAAAATCCCATCCCTAATCGTCACCTTCCTTTAAGTCGATTTTTTTAGTTCTGAAATAATCGATAAAAACTGTTTATTTGTTAAAACGAGATGCCTCAATTTACTTTTTATTCTGTTTTTTGACAACTAAATATACAGTACAGGCCACCAGAAAACGCAGATTTGTACAATTGTGAACACATTTTGTTCCAGTCTAATGTAATGTTGTTGAATGGGACAATTGACCATAATTGAACATATTTGAATTGGCAACAACCACAATTTTTTCGCCAAAGGATACATTTGAATACTTTTGTAACGCTTAGTAATCTGGAAACTCTCTGTAGTTTGCCGCGTTATGGTCAGGTCAGGTATTCTAGGTCATTGATCAAGAAAACTTGCCACCTCCATGCAGCATAAAGGAGGTGCCACCTGTAGCTGCATAGACCCTCTTACTAGGGCAAATCTGGTCCTGTAACTAGGACCCCCTTCGTTCTGGGATAAGGACGCCCTTGGTCCTGGATTAAGGACCCATATACTTGGCTGCAGGGGTATATGGCCTGACCAGGCAGATGGTGATCTACCAATGGCTGGTCAGGAGTAGAGTGTTCTCATGTCCACTCTGAGAGCACTTCACTGCGACCTGCACCTGGCAGCAAGGGTACAGGGCATGACCCAGCAGATGAGCTGCAACAGCCAATGGTGGGTCATGTGCGCCAGAGTAGATATGGGTGATGGGCCTCATATCTGACTCCATTGCAACACCCACCCTGTGGAATGGCAAACCAGGGTGCGGTATTTGCCCCGAGAGCTGACTCGGCAAAAAAGCACCCCCCAACCCCCACTATGGATTACATTAGCAATGCGGAGGTCCGGCCACTAGAGGCCAGTGGAATTACCGGACACAATCGGCCTCACAGGCGTCAGTTAACTCCTGACCGGCTGCCTGTCTCACCCCCTACTGGAGAGAGAGCAGCCAACAATTCTTTGAGTCCCTTTCCTGATGACCTTTCTGGCCCAAACCCAGGGTCACCAGGGAGGCCAGATTGTGATGGGGAGAGGGATTCTGGAGTTGGGGGCTACTCTCATGTTCCACCCCGACCAACAAAGCCATTGGTGAATCTGAGGCAAGTTACTAGACTAGCCTCAGTAAACACCCTAACACTCGGGTCCCCAATGCGACAAGGTGAGCTGACTGCCTTGGCAGATAAGCTTTCTCTTAGCGCAGTGGGTGTTCAAGAGCACCGAATGCAGACTGGACATACTGATGAGGTTCTGATTAAGGACATGGGGGCGGTTGGCGACTCGCCCTCGCGTCAGCAGATGATAGTGGCAATGGTGGAATTGGTCTATTGATGAATCCAACTGCACATGCAGCATTGGACAAAATAGACCAAATCTCTAACCGCATCATCCGTTGCCACTTCTCATGTTCTGGAAGACTGGCTAAGAAGTTTCCTAAGGTGGTTCTGATTGTGTGCTACTCTCCAACTAGTGTTGCCCCTGTAGATGAGGTGGAAAATTTCTACCACAATCTACAAGCAGCTACGGTACTGATGGAGTGGATCAGCATGCATTCTTAACATTCCTGGGAGACTTTAATGCAAGTCTGCATCAATCACCTACATCGCCCTGGGTCTATAGCAATAGTGTTAACCGAAATTCTGTCCATCTTCAGGATTTTATCTCTGGAAATGGATTGTTTTCGGCTGGAACCCAGTTCAAGAAGCGAACTGGAAAGCTATGGACTCATAGTGGACCCAGTGGTCACAAGTCCCAGATAGACCATGTTCTGTTTCGTAGGAAATACAGGAGCTCTATACAAGACTGTAATGCATTTACACTTCGACCCTTCTCCAGTGATCACCGCCTTATTGTGGCCAAGGTAAGACTTAGTCTGCGTGCTAGCAGAACAACGAAATCTGCCTTGCCGCGGCATGACTGGTCCTCTATGTTGCAACAGCCAAGTGTGAGATCCATTTTCATTTCATTTCATTTCATTTGTTTTAATCAATTTACTTGACATAGTAAAATTGCACAATTGTACAAGGGTAAGTAAGCATTAAATAAAATAAAAAAAAGGAAACAAAGCACAGATATCAGTTAATAACATAGCAATATATATGGACTAGGGTAGCTGTTAGAATCTGAGTACACGAAAGTGAGGTGGGGCGAGCCATGGTAGTAGGTGGGTGGTGATGTGTGACATGTCATTTTCATTTGACATTATAGAATTCCATGATACGGGCGCGTTTTTGATTGATGTTAGTGTTTTGTAGTCGGAAGCAGTTCTGTATGAAGTTTGCATTATGGAAATCATTTTGTGAGGGGCTGGCAGTGCAGATACGCTCAGTGATGGATGTAGTTCTATATTTGAAGTTTATAATTGAACGTAGCTGTGGCAGGGGGTATGTGGCCAGTGCTCTGTGGTATCCACTTGAAATTCCCTTACGTAAGTGGGAGTTACCCATGTTGAGTTGTGAGGCAATGCGGAAAGGTAACTGTAGCTCGAGACTGGGGCATTCAAGTGTTCTAACTAAGGTTCTATAGCAACTCCGATAGGCAATGATCGATAATGGTGGGGTCCCTGAGAGTAGATAGAGTGTATTATTCTCCAAATAGTTCCCAAGAAGTAAGAGGCCACGTTGCACCTTGCGGTGGTAGGCGTCGAGTTTGTCGATATCCTTTCGGCGTAGGGATCCAATAGTCAGAGTTAATCTGTAGATTATGACAGGGACGGCGAGTGTGTTCCACATCTTAAAGATGGTCTCTAAGTTGAGCCACCTTGCTGTCCATCCTTTGGTATGGAAAACTTGCGACATCATGGCTATTGTCTGGATAACATCGTGGAGGTTGCTAGCGGGGTTAGAATTTCCCAGTTTGTGTCCGAGGAATTTCAGATGGTCCGACATTTGGATTAGTGATCCGTTGACTGTAATGAAACATTCCTTGTGGGTCATATAGTTACGGTTTAGGATCGTCCATTTTGTTTTCTTCATGTCGATTTGGAGGGATACCTGAGCGGCTTCCTGTATGAGTATTTCGCACATCTTCTCGACGGATTTAAGCGAGGTTCCCAGGAGTAGGTAATCATCAGCATAGGCCACTGTACCAAGCCAGGATGTGTCAATTCGGCATCCGAGGTTACTATGTTCTATTCTGCTTAAGATGTTGGAGGTGTAAAGATTGTAGAGGATAGGTGAGATGAGTGATCCCTGTTTCAATCCCCGCGAGACTTTTATTGGAGTTGGGTCGACTAGATCGCCGAATTTGAGGAAGATTTTGCTCGATCCAAAGTAAGCTAAGATAAGGCAAATAATGTAAGGATTAACATTGTTGTTCAGCATCTTTTCTACTAAGATAGTGTGGTCGACGTTATCGAAAGCCGCCTCAATGTCAAGTTGGCAAACGTATACTGGCGATCCTTTCGAAGTGTATTGTTCCACCGTTTCCAGTATTGTAGCGACTACTATGTCAGTGCTGTGTTTTTTCTTGTAGGCAGTTTGGTTCCCATGTGAGGTCAAGTTGTTTAGATAGTCAGATAGAAGGATATGTTCGAGCACCTTGGCAAGTAGGCTGATGGATGAGACGGGCCTGTATGATGTAGGTTCTAGGGTAGAGCGACCCTTTCCTTTGTAGATACTTGATATCACTGTATGACCAAATGTAGAGGGGACCTCTTTGAGAGTGAGACAGCAGTTGATGAGTCGAGCAAGTGTGATTAGATCAGGATTAAGGGATAGGAGGTGTTCAACTGTCATAGATACATAGTCAGGGGCCTTGCCCCTGGAGAGTGAAGATATCGCCCGTTTAACTGCAAGGGGGGTTATGGTTGGTGGGATAGATGATCTGCACTGCTGTTCTAGAATATCATGGATGTTTTGGAGTTTGGCTGCATCTTTCATTGTGGTTGAACTGAACTTTTCCTCATTGTGTTTGCGAATAATTGATTGCATTTCCGGGTTGAGGGGCTGATTGTCTTTTCGATTAATGTTGCTCCAGAAATACTGTGGGTTCAATGTTCGTTTAGAGCACCAGCGGCGGGCGGTGTTCGCAACAAGGTTTGTGTGGAGGAAGTTTCTGAGGCGTCTAGTGGACCGCTTAGATTCTTTAAAAGATTCACCGGACGGGTGATTGTCATCCTTCCCATGTGATACCCAAATTTTGTAAAGGTCCTTAGTTGTTTTACTACGTTGGTCAAGTAACTGTGAGCGTATTCTGATGTTCTTTGTCTTCTTGTTCACCTTAATCGTGGGTATGTGGAGTATAGCTGCAGCCATGATAACGGATTGAATGGTATCGCAAATATTATCAAGTTCTGACTTGGGGGAGCTACACTCTAGAAGGTGATGAAGATCTTTTTGAAGTACTGATAATCCTTCATCCACAGCTGATTTGTATAAGTCCCGTTGCGCGGTTGTTGCTCTGTTCCAAGCAAATTTATGTTGCCGTACCTTCTTGTGTGGGTTTTCTGTTGGGTTGGTTATAGGTTGGCATATCTTGAAATGGGCAGTGATAGGTGTGTGATCGGATAGGTTGTTGGAAGGGTCGTGCTCGTATACCCGGCCATTGGTGAAAGAGTTTAGACAGTTACTGGAGGTGACTATGTGATCGAGGTAAGATTCGCCGTGTGCCCCTTTGAGTGTTACACATGGTCCTTGGAAGGCTGCATGAGTGTCAGCTGCCACTAAGCTGTTTGTACGTAAAAAGTTATTGAGGAGGTGGCCCCTTTCGGAGCATCCATGTTGACTTGTTCTGGGTCCTTGTAGATTGCCTAGATCTGCATTGAAGTCAGCGAGGATGAGTGGGGTTGCCATTGGATACAAGTTAATAAGGGCTCGGAGGCGTCCAAGGAACTCATGATATAAGTATATCTCTTTACCGGAATCTGGGGCGTAGGAAGACAGTATGAGGTAGTATGAGTTGCTACCTACCAGCTGAGCCAGTACTCCAACAGTTTCATCTCCTGAAGTAATTTTTACCGGCTCGGATTTCAGGGTTCTCTTTTTAATGTATAAAGCGGATCCACCGGCTCCTCTACGTCTGTTGGGGTTGCTCATAAGTTCACTAGTTATACTTACGCAGTGGAAGCGACCGTCCAATGGCCGTAAGGTAGTCCTGCACTCGATATCATCAAGCCAGTGTTCCTGTATGGCGACGATGTCACAAGAGTTGAGAAGTTGCTGTATGTAGTAAGTGTTTGAAGAAAATCCCCTGGTGTTTAATGTGGCCATCCTAATAGAGTTTGAGTTTGACAATTTGCTACTGGTTTGCAGTTTAATAGAGCATTCTGGTGGTTTATTATGCATTGGTTGGGGCAATTCCTGTTGGCTCTCCGTGGGTATGTTGGGGTTAAACATACTGTCTGCTGGTGGGCCTCTGTCGTGGGTGGGTGTGGTGGTCAGTTGGCCTGCTCACTGAGGTCACCGGCTGGTTGTAGCTTAGCTGCTTGTTATATCTGTGTCCTTCTTTGTACACCCAGTACCGACATGTAATTCCTTCTGGCCAGAAGTTAGTCCCAGTTACGAAGTCCGCAGCATTAGAATCCAAGGAAACTTTCATGTTTTTTGAGTTTCTGTGTCTATTGATTCGGGTGGTGATACGGTGGATTGTGATTTGCTTGGATTGCAGATAGTCGATGACTTCCTCCTCTGAATTGGCGATGTTCACACCGTCGATATAAAGTACAGAGATATTTGGGTGTTTTGCGTTGGTGGTGTACTTGGTGTACCTTTGTGTCGTACTTGGATTGTGTGGCATGGGTTGGCGTTCCCGTTTGGTTGACATAGCTCCTCTAAGTGTGTTCCTTATTGGCTGGTTGTAGTTTTTATTTTGAAACTGATTTAATGGAGTGTGGTGGGAGTGCAGTGATGTGGTGTCCGCTATGTGCTCTTTGGGTTTTGGGTGGCAGGGTGCTGGCTCGCTATATCCCGGTCTCTGTGGTGCATCCAGGAGAGGTATGTATATGTTAGATGTCTTTATAGTACCGGTATGGTTTTTGTTGTAATCATTATACGGCCTGTTGAGTGGTTTTCTCGGTTTTGATCTTGGATTAGTCCAAGTTGTGGTTTGGAAGGAGTTGATGCTGTCAGAAGAGGCTGGCGAACACTCATCCAGTGTTACAAATTCTCCTTCAGAGTCAGTTACCGTTGGTAATAGAAGTGGCTCTGGGGTTTTGGCTTCCCGCCATCTATTGTTGGTGGCACATATGTTGGTTTGTTTCTCCTGGGTTGGTTCGATAGCTCGGGATGAGATGTTACCGAGGGAGGAGGTTGTTTTGGGTTTGTTAGGTACTTGGTTCTTGATTGTATTTCGATGGCTGCATTTTTCCATTGTGGGGGGAGTTGTCTCCAGTCGATGTTGCAGGACAGTTCTAATGTCTCGCTCCAGGTTTAGCTCCTCCTGGAGATTACGGTTCTGCTGCTTTAGGGTAGCGACATCGGTTTCAAGGATGCATATCCGTGTTTGTATGACAGATAGGCTAGATACAAGGTCGTTCCGTAGACCTGTGATAGTTATTTCACTTTCTGGTGCCTGCTCTGCTCTACGTAGTCTCTTTTTGCACGACTCTGTGAATGTTTTCTCGCTTTTGCATCGAAGCAGTTCTAGGATATCGACAGCTAGTTCGTGTTCTGATAGGCGTGGTCTCAATTGCCATGTTAAGCTCTGAACTGGGGACATTAATTTCATTACCTCATCCATTAGCTTTTTGCGAGTTGAGATGTTTGTGTCTTGTGGTTTAAGTGATATTTTATGGATGGCTACTTTTCGCGGCTCTTGCAGGAGGCCATAATCCCATACCTCGTCTATGTTTTTGTGTGCATTGTCGAATCGAGAAGACGTGGTCGGTGGTGCTATCAGTGTTGTTTGTGAAACTGGGTTCACTGGGAATGTATCAATTTTAACTTGGGAGATGCATTTCTCTAACCACTTACGCAGTTGGGTAGAGTTAGAGTATTCTGGACGTATGACTCTGCTCCCAGTAGCAAGAGCTAATGAGTAAAGGCATACAAAACCACCGCAGTCATGTCCATTGTTTTGACCTGGGAATGGTCGTTTATGGTTTTTATCTACCTTCCAGTCTTCAGGAGTGCCGCGCACCATGTTTATGATGTTTAGTAAATTGCAGATAGATTGTGTGATTATGTGATCGGATCTCACCCTCCCTAGGCTACTTAGAGAGTATACCTTTTTCTCAGCTAAATTAGCAACATGCAATATGAAGTGTTTTCTTCGGCAGTCTGGAAAAAACATCAAGGGCGTAGTGGTTGGGTTGCATGTATTTGTGATGTATGTTATAGCACTTGCAGTGTCAAACGATGTTTGGCGCAATTTTTTGACAAAGTGCCGAGTCTATACAACCAATGGTGCTGATCTGTCGTCCCAGGATCGAGAGAAACGAGTCGATGATCAGAGTTGAAAGATTACTTTCGTCGTCGAAGTAGTCCCAGTCGGGATCGCTGGGCTTAAGTAAGACTAACCCGTGTGTTCCAGGTTGGGCCGTTGCTGCTAGGACCACGGCTTCTTCATTAAAACCCTTTATTTCGTCGGGAAACACTGGTACAAATTCCCCTTGGTTAGGGCAGTTCGTATCCTGTCCCTGGTTGTGACTGGTATTTATGATGTTGGATAATGCTACATCTGTCTCGTTAACTATGGGGTAAATTGTGTCAGTGATGTCATTGGCAGTCACAGTGGTGGCGACGGGGTGTGGTAAGAAAGGTTGTTTTGGATGGATTGGTACGCTGATTAGTGGGGACTCGGGATGGTTGATGTTTGTGGGTGGCAGTACCGGTAGTGTGGTTTCATGTGCATGTGGTGTCTCAGTAAGTGGGGAGTTAGTTTCAATGTGATTGGGTTCTACAATAGCTACGGAAGGACAAGTTATATCAGTGTTCAAAACACAGTTATAATAATTATCATTAATACTAAAACCAGTATCAAACCTCGAATGCCCCATTGTCCTTGTGGAATCACAGCTGCTGGTGGCTCTGGTTTTGTCCATCGCCGCGTTACCCGCTCCGGTTCTCGTCGTAGTCGGGGAACCCGCTCCGGTTCTCGTCGTAGTCGGGGAACCCGTTCCAGTACTCGCCGTAATCGGGGAACCCGTTACGGTTCTCGTCGGAGAAAATGCTCCGGTTCTCGTCGTAGTCGGGGAACCCGCTCCGGTTCTCATTGTAGTCGGGGAACCCGCTCCAGTTCTCGTCGTATTCGGGGAACCCATTCCAGTACTCGCCGTAATCGGGGAACCCGCTCCGGTTCTCGTCATAGTCGGGGAACCCGCTCCGATTCTCATTGTAGTCGGTGAACCAGCTTCACACTACAGCTGAGCAACAGGTATGAGGCTCTTGCCTCTGAGGCGGCAGATCACTGTGAGGGCTATACTGCCTTTACAGAAGCAGTTAAGTTAGCAGCTGCAGAAACAGTTCCTGTATACCCTCGAAACAGGAAAAGGGCCCCCTGGACTGACAACAAAATTCAGAAGTGCCGAAATGACCTTCATAAGGCGCAGAAAGAGTCCCGACTCAAACAGACTACAGCGGCCAAGAATGCAGTTAAGGCTGCATCTAGGTCCCTGAACAGGCAGTACTCTGTTAATCTACAGGAGCTAATAAACCAACAGGTTGATGCCATCAATGATGCTGACGACAGCAGGCAATCATCCCAGGCATGGAAATCAATCAATCTGCTTACTGGGCGGAAAAGCCAACCAACCACCAAGGTTAAGGCTGAATCACCAGCCGATCGCCTCAATGGTTGGAAAGCCCACTTTGAAAAGCTCCTCAATAATGACAGGGTATTGCCTGATAACTTTATAGAAGTAAAAGTGTCTGAGTCTGTACTCCCAGATATTCCCATTGGCGATATCTCCTTTGCAGAAGTGAAGGCTGCTGCAAAGAGCATTAAGACCAATCGTGCCAGTGGAGTAGATGGTGTTCCCCCTGAGGTCTTTAAAATACCTGAATGTTTAAAGCTCATCTATCCCATCATAGTAGACATGTACCGAACAACAAGAGTCCCACAAGAAATGAAAACAAATAAGTTGGTGCCAGTTCCCAAGAAGGGCAACCTAACACTCTATGGTTCTTTTCGGGGAATCTCATTGATCTCGATTGCTGCAAAGCTATACAATAGGATTCTATTAAATCGCATCAGGGATCCCATTGAGAGACTGCTCCGTGGAAATCAGAATGGGTTCCGTAAAGGTCGTGGGACCATGGAGCCCATTTTGGCACTTAGAAGGATAATTGAAGAATTATCAAAAAAGAAAGACAGGCATCTGGCTGTTATCTTTGTTGACTTCTTCAAGGCCTTTGATTCAGTCTCTCGCTCACGTATGTTCAGCATACTTTCATTATATGGGATTCCTGATGAAATTATTGCAGCAATCAGATCAGTATACGATGGTTCGACAACATTTGTGTCTACTGTTGACGGTGACACAGAACCATTTGAAGTGTTATGGGGCGTCCTCCAAGGAGACACACTTGCACCATTCTTGTTCATTATTGTGGTTGACTATGTTCTACGCATGTCCTTAGATCATCATAATGATGATGGGGTGATGATAACTCCACCTACTGGCTCCAGAAGTCGAGGAAATCCTGCCAAGTACCTAACTGATCTAGACTTTGCTGATGACTTAGGAGTACTCTCAGAATCATTAGAGGGAGCCCAACGGCTCCTCAGCTCATTAGAACATGCTGCTTCTAGTGTTGGTCTTTTTATTAACTCCAGAAAGACCAAAATTCTGACTGTTAACTTTGAAAGTCCTCAGCAAGTCTCTGGTCGGATGAGCATAAGCTCAAAGGATGGTATGCTTGAGCATGTGGACGACTTCTGTTACCTGGGATCATGGATCCGGAAGTCAGGTGAGGACCTTCGAATACGTAAGGGAAAGGCATGGACAGCCTTGAATAGGCTTTCCAGGATTTGGAAATCACCGAGAATTAATCGGAAACTTAAGGTCCGATTATTTAGAGCAGCAGTAGTTCCAATACTCCTCTACGGGAGTCCATGCTGGGCTCTAACTGCTGAGGACACCAAATCTCTGGATGGCACATTCACAAGAATGCTACGCCGGGTTCATTGTGTCAAGTACAATGCACACATCTCCAACCAGACACTATATAACATTGGAGGTGTCTCATTGGTTCCCCCAAGCTTGACACTAGAACAATATCGCCTCCGCTTTGCAGGACATTGCTTTCGCCGTGAGGACCAGCCAGTGCATAATCTTGTACTTTGGCAGCCTCATGGAGTGAATAAGAATGGTGGACAGCCCATGACTTTCTTGAGACGCATCTTAAAGGACACTGGCCTTAAAGATGCGGATGATCTAGCAAATGTCATGGGTGATAGGGAGTTGTGGCGGTGCAATTTTGTTGACAAGCCGGCACAGCATTCTTAAAAATGCAGCTGCAATGCAGCATGCCGATCCTAGTAGTAGTAGTAGTAGTAGCGAACTGTCACTCACTGCAGCTGGAAATGCGATAAGGATTTTGTTTACCTTTATAGTGTGCGGTTAAATCATGAAAGTGGTGAAGGAAATCTGGTGAAGGCACATTTTAGTGCAAGTACAGTGCCTTGTATGCCGGTTAACAGTGCCGGTTGATCCGGCACTGTAGATGGACTGTATCCCTCTCTGACAGGAGAAAATCGATCCAAATAACAGTTTCAGTATTATAAATCATTTGTAAATACTAAATATATATAAATTGATTTTGTTATCACATAACCATAACGGCGACTATAAATGGGGGGTAAATATAAAATATAAAAATAAAAACGGCAACCAATCAAACGGAGTGGATCAGACATGTAACAACTAAAAGCATTCATGGATTGTTGGAAAATGAGTGCTTGTGGTGTTAATCAAATGCACTGGATAATATACGACCTCCTTATGGCTGGCTGGTTGGTTGGATTTTCAACCCTTCCTTTTCCATGTCTGAGCCGATTATTGTTTGATGGCGGCAGTGTGGTAGATAGCATCAACCCTCCTGCTCCAGACAACGAACCCATTGGTGATACTAAACCTTGATTCATGATATAATTAGTTTTTAGATTAGTGTGAATAGAACAAAAAACCATAATACAAATTTACTTCAATATAAAAACAAATCTCGTTTGCTAGTAGATAAAGAATAAAATAATGTTAATGAAATATTATTGAATTGGTTAAACAAAACATGGCAAAAAACAGCTATAATCAATAAACAAACAATGATTTTAAGACAAAAATAATCCATTGAGGTTATATAATATATCATTTTAAATACTATTTTAGTAGACGGTTTTTCTGTACTTTATTGCTAAATATTCCACGCATGCAGTAGATGAAACTGTCTAGTGTAGCACTAGTAACTGTCTAGTGTAGCACTAGTAGAAGTCATCCGATTTACAGTGACATGTATAAAATATAATAAATAACTCATTATTATATAAGATAAATATTATATCAATTAAACATGTACTGGTTTCCCGCATGCTTTATACTCTGTTAGTTTTCAAGAAAGAATTTAGTTTCTTATAAATTACGTAAAGTTATATTTCTATAAATGCCTTTAAATTTAAAGATATTAGATTTTACAAGAATATTATAATAAAGTTTATCTGTTACACCTACACACATCTTCGAAATCATTGTAGAGAAGTTTCAATTAAATAATTGTAATTATTATTAATTAATAATTAGGCCTTCTAACTCTTTAAATCATCGACATTTTAAATCTAAGCTAAGCCAGGGGATCTCTGAGGCTGGGGCTGCCATTAAAGGTTTCAAACACAATAGGTGTAAAAAGGTAACCCCGGACAATTAGATGTTGTTATTTACTAGTTTTCACCAATACGTTACCCACAGCAATGCGCCCACCTGATGATATGCATGTGGGGAAATATGGCTAGAAGAGCCATATATCAACAATAATGTGGAATTCCAGGAGGCCTGAACTCGATGGCTTGCAGATGAAACGTATACTGCATGAGGTGAAGGCACCATTAATCATAATCATATCATTAACCGACTTATGTGTGACTTGTGGGAAATGGCTGACACTCCATTGGCACGAAAGATCACCCAGGACATCAGCATGGCCATTAGAGCCGCAATGCAATGCGGCTCTAAAAATGCAAAGGGTCCTACAATTTTCAGTCAATTATGTTGGAATTGGGTAAAAAAAACTTATGAAAATATTAATTTTATTAGCATCCAATAATTTAATGTATGGCATCAGAAATTCTGTTGAGAGCCGGCTATGTGGGAACCAAAACGGGTTCCGTAAAGGGACAAGAAGTATACGAAATCCAGCCAAGCAACTAACTGATCTAGACTTTTGGCTGATGACTTAATATTACTCTCAAAAGACTAGAGGGAGCCCCCCAAAGGCTCCTCTGCTCCTTAGAACAGGCTGCTTATAGTATATCAATCAATCCCCAAGAAGATCAATATCTGACAGTGAACCTAGACAGCCCTCAGGAAATGTCTGATCGTAAGGGCTTAAGCTGTAAGGATGGCTTGCTTGAGCACGTGATTGACTTCTGCTACTTGGGATGATGTATCCGAAGGTCAGGTGAAGACCTTCGGATACGTAAGGGGAAGACATGGGCAGCATTGAATAATCTGTCAAGGATTTGGAAGTCCCATAGAATAAAGCGGAATCTCAAAGTTCGATTATTTAGGCCAGTAGTAGTACCAGAACTCTTATATGGAAGTCCATGGTGGGTTCTAACTGCTGAGGACACCACTAAGTTTCTAACTGCAGAGGATAGCACTAGTTAGCTGCGGGGTTCACTCCATTCTTTAACCTCAAGGTCAAAATAACAGGAAGCAGGAAAGTGAAGGTGAAGTTCATCCAAAAGTTGGATCTTTGAGTTCGAATTATGGGAATAAGAGGCTGATTGACGAACACAATAAAGCGCCCCATCGAACTATGGGAATAAGAGGCTGATTGACGAGCACAATAAAGCGCCCTATCACATGTATGGGAATAAGAGGCTGATTGATGAGCACAATAAAGTGCTCCATCACATGTTTGGGAATAAGAGGCTGATTGATGAACACAATAAAGCGCTCCATCGAACTAAGGGAATAAGAGGCTGATAGGTGAGCAAAATAAAGCGCCCCATCACATGTAAGGGAATAAGGGGCTGATTGATGAGCACAATAAAGCGCCCTATCACATGTTTGGGAATAAGAGGCTGATTGATGAACACAATAAAGCACTCCATCGAACTATGGGAATAGGAGGCTGATTGATGAGCACAACAAAGCGCCCCATCACATGTTTGGGAATAAGAGGCTGATTGATGAGCACAATAAAGCGCCTTATCACATGTTTGGGAATAAGAGGCTGATTGATGAACACAATAAAGCGCTCCATCGAACTATGTGAATAAGAGGCTGATTGATGAGCACAATAAAGCGCCCCATCACATGTTTGGGAATAAGAGGCTGATTGATGAACACAATAAAGCGCCCCATCGAACTATGGGAATAAGAGGCTGATAGAAAGCGCCCCATCACATATTTGGGAATAAAAGGCTGATTGATGAGCACAATAAAGCGCCCCATCACATGGATTGAATGCAATATCCCCGAACTATGGAAATAAGAGGCTGATTGATGAGCACAATAAGGCGCCCCATCACATGTATGGGAATCAGAGGCTGATTGATGAGCACAATAAAGCGCCCCATAACAGGTTTGGGAATAAAAGGCTGATTGATGAGCACAATAAAGCGCCCCATCACATGTATTAGAATAAGAGGCTGATCGATGAGCACAATAAAGCACCCCTTCACATGTATTAGAATAAGAGGCTGATTGATGAGCACAATAAAGCACCCCATCACATGTTTGGGAATAAGAGGCTGATTGATGACCACAATAAAGCGCCCCAGCGAACTATGGGAATAAGAGGCTGATGGATGAGCACAATAAAGCGCCCCATCGAACTATGGGAATAAGAGGCTAATGGGTGAGCACAATAAAGCGCCCCATCACATGTATGGGAATAAGAGGCTAATTGATAAGCACAATAAAGAGTCCCATCACATGGATGGGAATAAGAGGCTGATTGATGAGCACAATAAAGCGCCCTATCACATGTATTGGAATAAAAGGATGATTGATGAGCACAATAAAGCGCCTCATCACATGTATGGGAACAAGAGGCTGATTGATGAGCACAATAAAGCGCCCCATCACATGGATGGGAATAAGAGGATGATTTATGAGCACAATAAAGCGCCCCATCACATGGATTGAATGCGATATCCTCATCGGCTATCAAATTTCTCTATATATATATGATTCTAAAATAATTGTCCTTACTGTACTTATCTTTTATATTGGAAATATCAGGTAGCAAGTAATTTAAATTTGTATTAAAATGTCTTATTTGAAAGATGTTTAGTCAATCTAATTTACAATTGAAATTAATTAATGCCAGTACATACAATACATGCCAGTTTTTATTAGGTGAATAATTCTAGAAAATCTAATAATAATATGAATAGAGGAGCTGGTGGAAGCCAATCGGCCACATCAGAAGGACAACATCTATTGTTTAGTCCTGTTGCCATGGAAATGTCAAACACTAACACACAAGTAAGTAACAATTCCATCTATCAAAATGCTATAGAAGCTATTTCTAATGGTAACTTGGATACATTGGAGAAGATAATATCAGATGGGCTGCCAATTGATATAACAGGTCCTTATGGTGAAACTCTTCTACACGTTGCTTCATCTAGAGGTCACCAACCTATCGTTAATTGGTTGCTGAATCAATGCCATTATATAATTGATCATACAGATGGTTATGGATACACTGCTCTCCACAATGCCATTGCCTGTGGTCACATCACAATAGTAGATAAGCTTTTGGATTCTGGAGCAGATATAGCAATAAAAGACAAAAAAGAGGGCAATACTGCATTGCATAAGGCATTGATTTGTCGTGCTCCTGTTAGTCTAATAGAGCGAATCTTAGACAAAGGAGTTGATCCAAAGGAACAAAATATTTTTGGCAATACGGCTTTGCACTTGGCTTATAATGCACCATCTAGTGTAATATGGCGACTTTTAAATGAAGTGGATCCAAATATACCAAACAGTAATGGTCAGACTCCATTTTACTTAGCAGTAGCATATGGTGCCCCTATGAATGTATTGGAGCATTTCATAGAGAAAGGAGCAGACACAAAGGTCCAAGATCATGGTAAGAGAACTTTATTGCATTTGATAGGTGCTCCGTTCAGTATAATGAAGTTTCTATTAGAGAAAGGAGCAGATCCAAATATAGAAGACGTTAATGGCAATACTGCATTACACAATGTGTTTATTTATGATTCGCCATCAAGAATATTGAAGCTACTTTTAGATAACAATGTTAATGTAGTGATAAAAAACAAAAGGGATCAGACAGCTTTTGACATTGGCAAAAAATATCATCGCTACCAGCTCATTCTCGATTACATCATGAGTAAGTGTGATGTGAATAATAGATCTTTGAGTTGCCTACCTTCTGACCTTTTTGAGAAAATGTGTGACAAAGTCACCACCGAAAAATGGAAATTAGTTTTTAACAAATGTATCAATTTATTGCCGGATGCCAATCAGACAGGGGGGTATTTGCAGGATTCCGAAAATCGAAATGAAGATCAGGATCTCGAAGTTGATAAGTGGGTCACAATAGATATGGATTTGATGAAACCGCAACGTAGCGATAATAATAATGAATCTTCATATTGCTGTTTTCCAAAAAACCGAGAACAATTGAATGATGTGAGAAGCGAACTTGATGAACTTGAAACGATCGCATCAAAACCCGGTAATGAGGAATTATATAATCATCCATATGTGTTGGCCTTAATTGAAATGAAATGGCAAAAAGTGGGGTTCATATACTTCCTAATTATGCTATGTTTCTTTATCCATTTGGCTGTTTTGTCCTGGACGGTTGTAACGGTGTGGCATGATCCTAATCGTAATGCTACTGCCAATAACATCACTGAATTTAAGGATTTGAATAAGGACACAAGTGTAGGAAATTTACTTAACTGGTGTAGTCTGATAATTATAACAATTGTTATTAGTGGAATTGAAGGAGCACAGCTTTTGGCATATATTATAACAATGTTTCAAGGTAAACACTTATTTGTTAACGTTGAACATGTGTTACAGTGCTGGGTACTTATCTTTTCAGTTTGGTTGCTGTTTTTGAAACACCCAATGAATGCTCCAAAAGCAGAAGAATGGTATTTCAAAGAAGTGGCTTCTATCACCATTGTATTCAGCAGTGTTGCTTTTACGTTGGCAGCTACCAAGATAAAATCTCTAGGCATAGGGGAACATATTATTGTGTACAAGAAGATTGTCAAAAACTTGTTTCAGATAACACTCTACTTTGTTTTTATTATTGGCTCATTTGCAGCCGCTTTGGATATTCTACACAACGATGGTGTGGGATACTCGGTATTCGATACACTTGTAAGAATTTCTGCAGGTGCAGAATATGGCGAAGATAAAGTAATTCGTGAAAATAACAAGTATAGCAACATCATTTCACATGCTCTGTTTTTAATTTTCGTATTTCTATTGCCCATTGCTTTGATGAATATAATTTTGGGTTATGCTATATATGACACAAAGGAAATTCTGATAAAATCGAAAGAGTATTGTGAGGAAGCCCGTTTCCATTTTATTATGGATGTGGAAAGGCTGTTTAGATTGCGAGTCATTATTCCACGTTATTTTATGCCAATAGTTTGGTTTCTGAGAAAGTGGACCCGGTTGTTTAAAGAAAATAAGAACGATCAAGTATGGCTAATTTCCACTTCGGAGGAAATGAAATATATATCCACGAGTAAAAACAGCAAAGTCGGTAACCGGATCTCTGCTCGAAATAAAAGATTCGGCAAACAGCCCATCTCGAGATACCTGTGGTGGACGCGATATACGCACAATGTATTGTCTGTCAACCGCTTCATACACGTCAGCCAATTAAATAAATACTTGAGGAGCGAAAAGGAGAAATTCGAAAATGTTCATTACCAAAATATCGCTATGTCTACCAATACGGTAGAGAAAGTTATTGATAAGGCGATGGAAATGCAAAAGAAAGATATGGAAGAACGAAATCAGAAGGATAAACTAAAGTTCATGGCAGATATATTGCAGCAACAGCCACATATAATCTATGAGAAATAATTGGAATGTTGGAAATCGTGAATTGAGAACAATATGTTCCCTGAAAATTTATTAACACTTATGGACAGAATCTTGGACAGAATCTAATGGACAGAATCTTGGACAGAATCTAATGGACAGAATCTTGGACAGAATCTAATGGACAGAATCTTGGACAGAATCTAATGGACAGAATCTAATGGAAGAATCTTGGACAGAATCCAATCGACATAATCTTGTACAGAATCTAATGGACAGAATCTAATGGACAGAATCTAATGGACAGAATCTAATAGACAGAATCTAATGGACATAATCTAATGGACAGAATCTAATGGACAGAATCTAATAGACAGAATCTAATGGACATAATCTAATGGACAGAATCTAATGGACAGAATCTAATGGACAGAATCTAATGGACAGAATCTAATGGACAGAATCTAATGGACAGAATCTAATGGACAGAATCTTTAGTCATTTTTGAAAGCAGCACAGTTACGTCTTCACTGAACCCCCCCCCCCCCCCCCCCCCCAACCCCTCCTCCTGATCTAGAATAGAAGGAAGGATCTGTATAAAAATATTTCGGTTAGTAATACAGTAGGATTACATCAGCATTTCCAAAAAATTCGTTGTTACACTGGTTACTCAGTGATACTCCCCTCACCCGTTGTTACACTGGTTACTCAGGTGATACTCCTCCCCTCACCCGTTGTTACACTGGTTACTCAGGTGATACTCCTCCCCTCACCCGTTGTTACACTGGTTACTCAGGTGATACTCCCCTCACCCGTTGTTACACTGGTTACTCAGGTGATACTCCCCTCACCCGTTGTTACACTGGTTACTCAGGTGATACTCCTCCCCTCACCCGTTGTTACACTGGTTACTCAGGTGATACTCCCCTCACCCGTTGTTACACTGGTTACTCAGGTTATACTCCTCCCCTCACCCGTTGTTACACTGGTTACTCAGGTGATACTCCCCTCACCCGTTGTTACACTGGTTACTCAGGTGATACTCCTCCCCTCACCCGTTGTTACACTGGTTACTCAGGTGATACTCCCCTCACCCGTTGTTACACTGGTTACTCAGGTTATACTCCGCACACCCGTTGTTACACTGTGTAAAAGCTTCTGTGGGATGTAACTGGCCCTTCGCCCCGCAACCCAGTTTTTCCCCCATACGCTAAAATACTCTGAAACCTACTGTAAAGGTTTTTCTGGGATATGACTGATTTGTTTTCTTTGCTAACCAGTTCCCCCCTCCAAGGCGTTGGAATCCTTTAGGAGGGATCTGAGCTGTTCGATTGGACAGCCGGCTTGGGAAGGTTGCCCCAGTTACCCATAGCCCTGCGTTGAGTTAGTTCTGATTTCGACCAATCCCGAGCTACTGAACTGAAATTATCCTGTCTCACTGCTGATTACATGTGTTGAACGGGATTCTTGGAAAATAAGAGAGCTAAAGTCACGGGACTTTTGGTTATGATTTGAGACTTTATTATCAGTGTTTTAAGACCGTGTTGAGATAGCGAAATGTTTTCTGCCTTTTTATAAGAACATTAGTAGGCTAAATTATAGAAAGCATAGCTATTATCTTAACAATTCGACGATTCATGTCGACCGAATCATTTTACTTCATTGATCTCATTACTTGCAATTTAATTGTATCTTAACCTACCGTCATACTGCTTTTACTGTTTGTAATTTTGTATCAGTATAATTGGATGTTATTAGTTGAAGAATATCAATAATCAACCCACAATTTTCCCAATATCCTTGATACACTACAGGTTAGAGAGAAGGGTTATGTACAACAATTGCGACTTTATTATTGTGTTTGTAGTGAATCTAATGTTGTTTGACAGACACTACCTGAGTCCAGTGCATATCTCTTTATACCTGATCAAAGTCAGTAACTGTCGGCATATCAGTGAGCAGTGTTGTGCGTTACCGGTAGCGTGCGTGATTGTAAAGTGATTTGGATCTGATAATAAAGCATTCCTAAAGAATGCGCCCTATGCTTGAAATTTAAGCCATATCGTTGTGTGTAGTATCAGTCATAACTCTGTTTACATAGGTAGAGCGCCACGTCCTAAAAGGAACTGCTAATATTTCCCGAAAGTGAATAATATTTGTCAGAGATTATATATTAGTACTCAATCGAATAATACAGTAGGCTTGACCGCAAATAAATTTAAGCCCACGAATCCAGTCTCCCGGTGTTATAAACGGGTCATTTGGACGCGCATGGACTGGCTTCGGCTAATGTTTTTAGTTTGTTTTGTATTAAATCTTATCATCTTATAAAAGGCAGATTATCAATAAAGACATATAAATTTCGGCAGGTTAAACTGCTGAAGGTCTATAAAAGCGCGTACAATAATAGCTTTCGATCTTATTTGCGGTAAGCAATAAGATTGAAAAGTACCGGTACATCAGAACCGGTACCAGTAGGTCAGTAGGCCCAACTGTCATAACCGGTATTATTACCGTAGGTCCGTAGGCCTAACTGTCATAACCGGTACTGCTGTACAAGTGCATTAGTATTATTTCGATTGTGATATAGTGTATATTGTAGGCTGCTAGGGGATTAGGGATTGATCACCCCTCATTCTTCTGTACAGTTTACTTATTTCTGTCGATTTTATTCACGTGTAAGTTAGTATTGAGTAGAAGACGTGTAAGTCTGCTCAGATTGTTCAGATCATTGTAGGCTAGACTGTTGTCTGACTGTTGTTAGGCTTGAAGATTACGGCGTGTGTAGAGCGTCTGATAGGTGCCAGTTAGTAAGTTGGGGCAACTCGTAAGTTGTAAGGTCAACCCCCATAAAGAATAAGCCGCGCTACCGTATTAGCACGCATACTCACTAACAAGTTTCGGAATCTGCATATACTGTGGTTATTTAGGCTTGATAGTAGTCCGTCAGCGTTTATACTGTACTGTCTGTATAGTCTGTTCAGATACCGTAATAGTATTATTTAGATATTTTGTAGGCTGGATTGTTGCCTAGCTGTTGTTGGGTCTGAAGAGATTGCCGCGTGTGTAGAGAGTCTGATAGGTGCCAGTTAGTAAGTTGGGGCAACTCGTAAGTTGTAAGGTCAACCCCCATAAAGAATAAGCCGCGCTACCGTATTAGCACGCATACTCACTAACAAGTTTCGGAATCTGCACATCCTGTGGTTTATTTAGGCTTAATGGTAGTTTGTCAGCATTTGGTTTGTATTTTATTTGAGTATTCTGTACGGGTAGCGTAATATTTATTATTCAGAGTTTATGCGATTACTCGCAACATTCATGTCCCCAAGTTTATTCCTACAGTAATTGTGTTTGTTATACATACCGTTATAGTTAAATTAACCCCAGTACTACACGGGCTGCTTGGCGTAGGTAAAGACTGGTGACTTAGTGCCCCGGTCACTCCAGCAGATGCTGTGGTTCTTTTAACTGTTCAAGTATATTTAACTACTGGTTATCTGTTTTTACAAGTACCTGTACCTAATTTAGGGTTTAGTGTACAGTGCTTTCCGAGAGTAATTAGTGTAGGCATTATTGTGTTGTAAAGTGGTTAATAGGCACGCTCGTTCTGGTAGACGGCGGTAATTAACTTCTAGGTAGGAACACTCCGTAGATACATAACGTTGTACCTATAGCGATACGGCTATAGGTCGTCAGGCGGTGGTACTTTCCTATCTAGACAACGCAGTATTTACTTCTGCTCATTATTTTCAAATACCGTAGTATCCTATGCGTTGTAATAGCCAGAAGTTCTAACCCTTTGTTAGACTGGTTAGTAGTTTCCCTGTAAAATTGCCCTAAAAATTTCTGTACGTAACGTTTTGTGTGTTTATTAGAGATTGTAATCTCACCGATAGTAAGTAACTAGTAAATAAGTAACGTAGGCCAGTAGAATTATTCTGTTTAGCGTCCCATAAGTAGTACTTCACTGAAAGCGTCTAGCTTCTGTGTAGTGGTATTTTGCCGGAAATAGTAACACCTATTTCAATCTTGTAACGAAATCCCTTATCAGGGTATATATATATATTATAAATCAACTCCAAAGATTTATAAATCAGTAGGCCTGCCATACAACAAGTAGGTCACAATATCAGTTGGACTACTGCTTGCATAACGGTAACAAAGTAAACTCAAGTAACTAAGTAACTTATAATTTCAGAAATTCAATTATCCTAAATAATTGATATACCGGTATCTCTAATAGGTTTATTATATTTATTTCTATAAATTTGAACTGAAATCATACCGGTATTCTTTAATTAATTCTAGTAATAGTTATACTTATATATACTATAAGTGTCAGCTGTATACCGGTATTTACGATAGGCCTATTATATATTTATATATATTTGTGCTAAAATTATATACCGGTACTCTGTGACAAACCTAGTCTGTTATACTTATATATACTATAAGTGTATACCGGTATTCTAATATATTGCAATTAATTACCGGTACTAGGCCAACAGTCTTACTGAATTACTAGACTTGCTTTAACTGTGATTATAGCAGTAGACATTCAACTGTACAACTAAAATATGTCTGACACACAACAGAACCTGTCGGACAGTCCATCAGACATTACACAGAACCTGTCGGACAGTCCACCAGACACTACCATCTGTGACTCAGATAGGAGTGATAAGACTGATAGGACTCAGGCAGAGCCCAGTTCACCTCCTACTGAAAGGAAAGTCACCCCTCTAGTAGTAGAATTAGATCCCAAGTCAACACACCATAGGTCTATTATAGGCACTCGGGCCCAGGTCAAACGGAACCGAGAAGAAGCTGGCCCATCACAACAACCTCCTGGTCCAGAACCTATTTCCCAGCGATCTGACAGCTCCAGTAATTCTGATACTGTAGAGCTGACTCCCGAACGCAAAGTGGAGACATTGGATCCCTCTTACCTTGATCCCCTTCTCACTCTACCGACTGCGAAGATGGCTGCGGTCTTGATCGCGGTGGAGGAACAACTAAAAGATTGGGCGAGAAACAAGCAATCGACCCAAGATAGTTATTGGGGATACGCAAGGGAAGAATTGATGTCTGTCGTCGAGTCAAATTGGAATAATCCTGGAATAGGATTACCGCTCGATTTGTCAGAAGTGACTTGGGAAGATATACACAAGATGGGGGTGGCTAAAGATACTATGGATCCAGCTGTTTGGAAGAGGTCCGCAGCAGGATATGTGCGGGGATTTTTCAACTCCTTACAGAAGCAGGAACAGCTGTTTAGACAAACCCTAGGACCTCAAGAACAGGAAGAGCTGCGTTATCAAGTACGTACAAGTACCTTACGTATTAGACTGATCCTATCGGCCTTTGAGGAAACGTCGAAAAGAAAGCAGGACACTTCTCTGCAAGTCGCTGTCAAAACTTGGTTCCAGCGAATAGAGCGCGAAGTTAAAGAGACAGCCCAGTGGAAACCCCGGCTGACGGAGCAACCATCCTACGATGAATCAACTGATGCCCTCCTTTCTCAAGTGGAATCCGAAGAGACACCAGAAGGACCACAAAAGAGAGATGCAATTGATACATATTTGTCAGATTATCAGCGATTCATAGGAGACGAGGAGTTGAGAAGACGGTTGCATGGATTTACACCTAATAGTGTAGGGGCTAAGCGTGTATTGGACGAACTCGATGCTGAGATGTTAGCTAAAGATCAAGCTAAATTTGATGAGGAAAGACGCATCGCTAGAGCCCAGGAAACACAAGTCCAGAAAAAACGAATAGAAGATCGAAAGGCAGTAGCAGCTG
>JAUCBJ010008187.1:0-71268 GCA_032718475.1 Nemertoderma westbladi
ATCTGTAAAGTAAAAGTCGTTGATTTTCAGTGATCCCATTGGTGGACAGGGAGTTGAGACTATTGCCTCTACATTATGCGGTAGACCCTGGGCCCGACTGCGATTGGTCAGATGATGCTCCCTCTAGCGGTAACCAGACGATTTTATCGATACGTGATCAAGTGGATCTGCTTCACAAATACCTAATTATAGAAAGAATAGTTTGTCGAAGTGAGTAAAGTGGTGGTGTGTAAATAAATACGAAGGGACGCCAATACCTACCGTTAGAGTGACTCTGTGACCTGGTAAACCATAGTGAGGCTGCTGCAAAGAGCATTAAGACCAATCGTGCCAGTGGAATAGATGGTGTTCCCCCTGAGGTCTTTAAAATACCTGAGTGTTTAAAGCTCATCTATCCCATCATAGTAGACATGTACCGTACAACAAGAGTCCCACAAGATATGAAAACAAATAAGTTGGTGCCAGTTCCCAAGAAGGGCAACCTAACACTCTATGGTTCTTTTCGGGGAATCTCATTGATCTCGATTGCTGCAAAGCTATACAATAGAATTCTATTAAATCGCATCAGGGATCCCATTGAGAGACTGCTCCGTGGAAATCAGAATGGGTTCCGTAAAGGTCGTGGGACCATGGAGCCCATTTTGGCACTTAGAAGGATAATTGAAGAGTTATCAAAAAAGAAAGACGGGCATCTGGCTGTTATCTTTGTTGACTTCTTCAAGGCCTTTGATTCAGTCTCTCGCTCACGTATGTTCAGCATACTTTCATTATATGGGATTCCTGATGAAATTATTGCAGCAATCAGATCAGTATACGAAGGTTCGACAACATTTGTGTCTACTGTTGACGGTGACACAGAACCATTTGAAGTGTTATGGGGCGTCCTCCAAGGAGACACACTTGCAACATTCTTGTTCATAATTGTGGTTGACTATGTTCTACGCATGTCCTTAGATCTTCATAATGATGATGGGTTGAGGATAACTGCCAAGTTCCTAACTGATCTAGACTTTGCTGATGACTTAGGAGTACTCTCAGAATCATTAGAGGGAGCCCAACGGCTCCTCAGCTCATTAGAACATGCTGCTTCTAGTGTTTGTCTTTTTATTAACTCCAGAAAGACCAAAATTTTGACAGTTAACTTTGAAAGTTCTCAGGAAGTCTCTGATCGGATGAGCATAAGCTCAAAAGATGGTATGCTTGAGCATGTGGATGACTTCTGTTACCTGGGATCATGGATCCGGATGTCAGATGAGGACCTTCGAATACGTAAGGGAAAGGCATGGGCAGCCTTGAATAGGCTTTCCAGGATTTGGAAGTCACCGAGAGTTAATCTCGGTTAATCTCTTAATTTAAGGTCTTTAAAATACCTGAGTGTTTAAAGCTCATCTATCCCATCATAGTAGACATGTACCGTACAACAAGAGTCCCACAAGAAATGAAAACAAATAAGTTGGTGCCAGTTCCCAAGAAGGGCAACCTAACACTCTATGGTTCTTTTCGGGGAATCTCATTGATCTCGATTGCTGCAAAGCTATACAATAGGATTCTATTAAATCGCATCAGGGATCCCATTGAGAGACTGCTCCGTGGAAATCAGAATGGGTTCCGTAAAGGTCGTGGGACCATGGAGCCCATTTTGGCACTTAGAAGGATAATTGAAGAATTATCAAAAAAGAAAGACAGGCATCTGGCTGTTATCTTTGTTGACTTCTTCAAGGCCTTTGATTCAGTTTCTCGCTCACGTATGTTCAGCATACTTTCATTATATGGGATTCCTGATGAAATTATTGCAGCAATCAGATCAGTATACGATGGTTCGACAACATTTGTGTCTACTGTTGACGGTGACACAGAACCATTTGAAGTGTTATGGGGCGTCCTCCAAGGAGACACACTTGCACCATTCTTGTTCATTATTGTGGTTGACTATGTTCTACGCATGTCCTTAGATCATCATAATGATGATGGGGTGATGATAACTCCACCTACTGGCTCCAGAAGTCGAGGAAATCCTGCCAAGTACCTAACTGATCTAGACTTTGCTGATGACTTAGGAGTACTCTCAGAATCATTAGAGGGAGCCCAACGGCTCCTCAGCTCATTAGAACATGCTGCTTCTAGTGTTGGTCTTTTTATTAACTCCAGAAAGACCAAAATTCTGACAGTTAACTTTGAAAGTCCTCAGCAAGTCTCTGATCGGATGAGCATAAGCTCAAAGGATGGTATGATTGAGCATGTGGACGACTTCTGTTACCTGGGATCATGGATCCGGAAGTCAGGTGAAGACCTTCGAATACGTAAGGGAAAGGCATGGGCAGCCTTGAATAGGCTTTCCAGGATTTGGAAGTCACCGAGAATTAATCGGAAACTTAAGGTCCGATTATTTAGAGCAGCAGTAGTTCCAGTACTCCTCTACGGGAGTCCATGCTGGGCTCTAACTGCTGAGGACACCAAATCTCTGGATGGCACATTCACAAGAATGCTACGCCGGGTTCATTGTGTCAAGTACAATGCACACATCTCCAACCAGACACTATATAACATTGGAGGTGTCTCATTGGTTCCCCCAAGCTTGACACTAGAACAAAATCGCCTCCGCTTTGCAGGACATTGCTTTCGCCGTGAGGACCAGCCAGTGCATAATCTTGTACTTTGGCAGCCTCATGGAGTGAATAAGCATGGTGGACAGCCCATGACTTTCTTGAGACGCATCTTAATGGACACTGGCCTTAAAGATGCGGATGATCTAGCAAATGTCATGGGTGATAGGGAGTTGTGGCGGTGCAATTTTGTTGACAAGCCGGCACAGCATTCTTAAAAATGCAGCTGCAATGCAGCATGCCGATCCTAGTAGTAGAGAGTTAATCGGAAACTTAAGGTCCGATTATTTAGAGCAGCAGTAGTTCCAGTACTCCTCTATGGGAGTCCATGCTGGGCTCTAACTGCTGAGGACACCAAATCTCTGGATGACACATTCACAAGAATGCTACGCCGGGTTCATTGTGTCAAGTACAATGCACACATCTCCAACCAGACACTATATAACATTGGAGGTATCTCATTGGTTCCCCCAAGCTTGACACTAGAACAAAATCGCCTCCGCTTTGCAGGACATTGTTTTCGCCGTGAGGACCAGCCAGTGCATAATCTTGTACTTTGGCAGCCTCATGGAGTGAATAAGCATGGTGGACAGCCCATGACTTTCTTGAGACGCATCTTAAAGGACACTGGCCTAGAAGATGCGGATGATCTATTAAATGTCATGGGTGATAGGGAGTTGTGGCGGCGCAATTTTGGCCGGCACAGCATTCTTAAAACTGCAGCTGCAATGCAGCATACCGATACTAACTAGCTAGAGGTATTGCATTGGTGACGATCCCAACTAGACGCCAATACCGAAAAATCCTGCGGAATTTGTGAGAGTGAAACAGTGAAGTACATTGTTTAGTTTTTCATGAATGTTTCCACCTGTAGTAGAGAAATATTGAACTAATAACCTGTCCCGATTCCCGGAAACTCAGAGAAGTCTGATCCAGTTTACACTGCCCACCCACCAATGTTATACTTAAACTTATTATTTTAATATTAAATATGAAACTTATGTTGTTCCAGTTGGGAGTTTATCCAACGATTTTATGCCGCAGCTCCTTCGAATAACAGTGACAACCACCCGCCCCCCAAATCGCCGGATCACCATGATTCCGCTAGAGCGCGTGGCGGCTCTACCACCCCCGACAGTGGCCGTTCCAGCTGCGACGATAGAGCATGGCAACCAACGCGTGTGGCGTCCATCTCACCTAGCAACCAAGAAGCCCCGAGTCGCCCTCATTCAGCTAGCAGCACCATAGTATCTGGAGTGAACCATCGGACGCAGGATTCCCCTGGTGGTAGCGTAGACGCTCTCTATACCGGTACATCAAAACACAAACGCAATCGCAGGATCTCAAGAAAGCTGTCGATGACGTTCGAACATGTTGGGAAAGCGTTTAAGTGAGTTTATTCAACTAATAAATACACATTCACACAATTTGTCGAATTTTTTTAAATACAGTTTAGGCTAATCGTGATATTGGAACCTTGTAAGGGGGTAGTGGGTGGCCTACTGATTAAATGAGTATTAATTTAACTAACTGTTGTATAATAAAATACCACCGAGTGCCTTGTAAGGGGGTCTAGCAAAATTCACCCAAAATTTGCTGTAACCTTTTCATTTAAGACTTCTAATTCAAAGCTGAATATTTTTATGAAAACATCATATTTTACAACAATAATGTATTTTTTCGTCCTCCTTATAGTCCAGTCCGCCTTTCTTCGAACTAGTAAAAGCATTTTTTCCTCGGCCTATGGTCCCGAAAAAAATATGCTTTAACTCTCGGAAATTCTCGAAAATGCGGATTATAAAGTCAGACAAAAAAATTTTACTTTCCTTTTGTAAAATAAATTGTTATTATTATCCGCATCTTTGGAAGATTAATTGGCAATAAATTACCAATAGTTTGTATTGTCCGCACTTTTTCGGACAACAATATTAATTTTAATTGATATTGTAGGGCGAGCCACGAAGTGAGCGAAGCATATTGGTGCCATTAACGAGTTGTCTGCCGTGGTCGTCGTCTGTCGTCGTAGTCGTAAATTTTTGATCGCTAATAACTCGGTTATTCCTTGATGAAATTAAACGAAACTTGGTACGTATGTTGTCCGTCAAAAGTTTGGAAAGAATCTGCAGTTTGGTAAAAAAAAAACGAACGAACGCAACGAGTTTACAGTGGATACGAGTACCCATCTGCCATAAATCAGCAGTTACTCTCACTGTTTCGAGACTTTGCATAGATATAAAGGTCGTTAGTCTCAGTTTAGGAAAATTATTTAAAGACAAAACAGGTCGAGCGCAACGAGGCTAATGAAGGAGAAGAGTATTGTAAAACTATAAAAATGTCATACTTAACTTAAATAGCCTTAGTTAGAAGGTTTACAAAGGACAGTTAAAGTGTGTAAGGGCAAACTGACATGGATCTCTGTTTTTACAACTAGTTTATCACAAACTGATAGCATCGCCTTCACTCATACATATTTTGGGAAAGTCGGTTTTCGTATATTTAATAGAGATTAGTATAATATACTTTCTAATATTGGCTCTCGTGCTGCGCGAAGGCTCCACGATCGAGTATCTACTGTACCTATTCAGCAATACAATCACTGAAGACGTGATTTACCAGTTAGTCCACCATTCCTCATCTCTCTTGGCGACCTTATGTCCCTTGATGTGGACTTATTGATATTATTGGTTATTTCTATGCACAGTTTTTACGTTGTCTTAGTTGAGACAACTCTATTTGTTGGACCCAATATTCATTGTAACAACAATTCGACTCATTTCATCGAATTCTTCAGTTCTCCCTGCGGTGGGACCCCTGACCGAGAGCTGGCTGCAGGCGAGGTAGTAGAGAGGAAGTCGGTCGACCCTCGCGATAGACCTGTCGTGATCTACTTACAGCCAGCAGACACAAGACAAACATAGAACACGTTCGTGGGGCCTTCGCGCAGCACGAGGCGCAGTTATGAGATACAAATTAAAATTTCGCAATTCTATCACAAAATCGGTATTTAAGAAATTAACCAAACCGCAAATAAATCATAGCTAGGGGAAAGTCACTCGCTTTCAACCCCCTTAATCTGCACCCGAACCCAAAGGCACAAAGAGGATTGATGACAGGCAGGTATTGACAGATAATTTGTGTTTTAAAAGTAATATATTTTAGGTGTGGAGGCGACCCAATTTATAAGAAATATTATAACTTACATTATGACGTTTTAGTATTGATACTGAAATATTAATTTACCATGTCGATGTCACAACAAAATTATTTAACTATATTTATTCTAAAGAATCTCCATTAAATACTCAGCCAATCATTTTGTGAGATAAACAATAAGCAAGCTGTCTTATTAGTATGGGGCTTAACAATATTGCATGTCCTATAGAATTACACTTTGCTGGAACAGTGGTAAGGTGGAACTGGTTGTATAGATTCCTAGCCCGACAAACACACTGGATGTGTTCTAGCACATATCTGGCAATTGTATGTTTCAGCTAAATAAATGATTGCACTTTGAGATATTTCGCCCTCTAGCGTCAGACTAGAAAACTGCAGACGGTTAAATCCGATGAAGTTATAAGTTAGTCAAAATCGTAGCGATGATGATGACATACAGTACCATTATTGAATTAACTATTTGCCATAATTCGATGGCATCTTGACGGAACAGTCGTATTGGCAACTTTTGAGATTTTGACTTTATTGGGTATTTGAGTTCATAAAAGGTGGAACTATGTTTTGACAAAAGGTCGTATATTCATATCTTCAGTATTAAACACTATACAGTAAAAAGCAAACGGCCTTCTATGGTATTTCTAAACAATTTTAATTTGACGAAAGGTCGTATAAGAAAAATTTTCCAAAACGTCTGTTCGTCAAAAAGTTAGTCAATGATTATCTTGTAATACGACCTATTAATGTTTATAAAAATATGAACTAAAATGTAAGAAACCTTACTAATATTGTTATATTGATGTTTTATTTATATTTCAATATGTAATATTAACTAATTTGCCCAAAACAATGAGAGTATAGTTGAACTTGACAGAAAATTTATGACACATTTATTTATGCAAGTGGGTGGGTACAACACTGTGCTCATATTGTAAAGTAATAAAGTTATTGTTGGACGTGAAACACAAAACACTAAAGGCAATCCAAAGGTTCCACTCTTGCTCTCTTGGCTGTTAATATAAGGCAGAGATGATGCCACACTTACTTCCAATGTTCCAATGTACAACACTTTTCTTTATCCCCCCAGAAGATCAACATTTAACTCTCCAGGGGAAAATCGATGGAAATAACAGCTTATTAGAAGCAAAAATGAAACTGTAAAGACTTCTCTTTCGATTATTGTTGTGTTGGTTAGAATAACCAGTCTTAACTGACATTCATAAGACATGCGCATAAGATTAGTATGAGTACTTGTTGTTAAGTTTTCCAATATGTTTGATGAATTACTGATGTGGAGTGGAAGGGAAAGATAAAATTGCGAATACATGGCGGGTATCACTAGTGTATTACCAGTACAGACCGAAACGAGGTCATCATACTTTCCAGAAGCCAATCGTGGAGCTGAAGAATATGCTTTAGCTATAGCTGAAATATATTTTTGTTCTCGAATTTTGGGAAGAGTAATGGCATCAAATTCCGGTTGTTGATGCATATTCTTGAAGTAAATTTTATCCGTTGTTGGTGTTATGGTGTTCTTGTTGTTAATTTCCAGTTGGGTTTTAGTTTTATAAAAGTTTAGTGAAAAATGTACTGTTTTAGCGATTTCGCGCTTGTTTATGTGTGCTTTAATGTATACAAATGATGAACTGATGGCGGACTCCATGTAGACCCTACGGTAGGAAAACAGGAGTTCTAAACAGACCATTATTGAATGTTTGCAACCGGATGTTAAAAGGGGAAAAGCCACCACCAATTTGGACTAAAGGTCAACTAAAGCCTCTCCCCAAGAAAGGAGACCTCGGCATACCAACAAACTATCGTGGGATCTGTCTGCTTGTGGTAGCTGCCAAAATATACAATAAAATGATTCTATATAGGATTAGGCCTCACATAGAGAAACTACTGCGTAATAGCCAAAACGGATTTCGACCAAGTAGATCAACAATAGCTCAGATACTTGCACTACGGAGACTGATTGAAGGAATTAAGTCGAAGAATCTCCCCGCAGTCATGACTTTTGTGGACTTCAAGAAGGCATTCGACTCCATCCATAGAGGCAAAATGCTTGAAATCCTAAGAGCTTATGGAATACCAGAAGTAATTGTTGCTGGCATTGGATTGTTATATTGTGACACAGAAGCGCAGGTACTCTCACCAGATGGTGAAACTGAGTTTTTCTCAATCCTGGCTGGTGTACTGCAAGGTGATACATTAGCACCATTACTATTTGTAATTGTGCTGGATTACGCAATGAGGACAGCCACAAAGGGTGAAGACCTGGGATTCACACTTCAAGAACGCAGAAGTAGTAGATATCCGGCAACTACAGTCACAGACACCGACTTTGCGGATGACATCGCCCTGCTCTCTAATACCCAAGCATATGCACAGCTTTTACTAATTAAAGTGGAGAGGGCTGCTAAGGAGGTTGGATTGCATATAAATGCTACCAAGACCGAATTCATGACCTTTAATGTTGATGGAAACTTGACAACCATTAATAGTAATCAACTAAGGAAGGTCAATGACTTCCAGTACCTTGGATCATGGATAGAGAGTAGCAAAAAGGACATAGAAGTTAGGAAAGCAAGGCTTGGGTAGCTCTATCAAAAATGGATACCATCTGGAAATCAGATCTCTCCAGACACCTGAAGACTAAGTTATTTCGAGCCACAGTGGAAAGTGTATTTTTATACGGGGGTGAGACCTGGACACTGACTAAATCACTTGAACAACGAATTGATGGTTGCTACACAAGACTACTAAGGGCAGCCCTAAACATCAGCTGGAGACAACACATGACAAACGCCGAGCTTTATGGTACAATAGCACCTGTATCAACCACCCTCCGTGAACGCCGATTACGATTCAGTGGGCACTGCTGGCGAAGTAAAGACGAGGTCATACCAGATCTACTTTTCTGGCAACCAACTCATGGAAAGCGTAGTCGTGGACGACCGGCCATAACATATATAGATCAACTTGAAAGGGATACTGAACTTGGGAGAAACGAAATTGCGACAACTATGGAGAATCGGGAAGCCTGGAAGGATCTCATTTCCACTGTCCGAGTTCGCTCGACCTAGTAGAGTAGTAGTTAGCAAAACTATAATTAATTATATTCAGAATTACAATGGAGGACCTTATTGCTCCATTGTGAACCGGGCTTATGCTATAAGTAAAAATATAGTACTTGACTTATTTTGGCAAAAGCCCTTGATATTTTTTTGACGAAACGGCGTATTTCAAATATGACGTCATTAAATGACGTCATACTCTTCTAATAAAAAAAATTACATTTTTTACTGAAAGCCCTCATCAAAATTGTTGTTACAATGAAATATGAAGCGGTTTTATAAAGTTGATTGCAAGTTATGCATAATTAAAAAACTAAGAATTTTCAAACGCCATTTTCTCAAAATCATCAAAACATGACATACGACTGTTCGTCAAGGTGCCATCGAATTGACCTACCCCCCTAAGAGCGTCAGTTCGAAAAGGCTCCGCCAACTTCGTGGCTCGGAGGACCCTATACCCCATGCTATAAATGTATTCGTTTGATATACAATCATACATTAATCCGCTAGGTGGTGTCAAATTATTATTCAACAATTTCGTACATGTACAGTACAGCAGTACCGTACCGGTAGGCCTTATGGGGGCGTTCATAAAGTATGTCACGCAAATTTTCTGTCACAAAGTGTCACGCAAGTGTCTATTATTATAGACATTTATTCCGGAGATTAAAATTGAAGTCAACGATCCCATCAACTTCAAAAACTGCCAAAAAGAAAACAAGACCCAAAATTACACTAAAATATAATAAAGAATCATTAATGAACTGGTATCGGTACAGGTGTTAGGTACCCCCCACTAACAGTAATATTAATCTAATTTTCAAACATCGTAAACATTATTCTTGATTGACCCAATTTATCCTTATGGGTGGCGAGGGTTGGGACGTCGTATAGTATGTATACACGTATGGTTTGTAGGTACCCTATGTTATTCTCAAGGTGTACTAAATAACAGATCATGCAGCGAGCGGATTCCTGAAATTAGCGGAGGCCGATCTTTTCCCTATTTATGGCACTTTTTTTCATAATATTTCCTTAGAAACTTCTTATAAGCTACTTTGGTTAGGTGGATATGATGACTAGGGTTCATAGAAATGTAATAAAATATGTTTCTGGAATTTTTATATTGTTGTTGTCAAGGTAACCGGGTACAAAGTTAAAACTTTGCGCGCCTGTAATTCAATTCGACTAGGGATTATGTTCTTGAGATTTGGTATAAGAGTAAAGGGAATAAAAGTCTATCAAAATATTTTACATTTATTTTTTCAATCCCGTTTCCATAGTGACGGGAATTACGATAATTTCCCATTATGACCGCCAGATAGAAATTGGGCTACTATTTACAACTTATATAATTTTCAACAAACATGCCTGTTGGCTGTCCTTTATGTCAAATAATTTCTAACCGAAATTTAATATTCTGGAATGTCAAAGTCATGCTATCACAGGTCTTGCTCTCTGATTGGACAGTTTAGTTTATTGGCAAATATTGACTTTTAGAAATATGATTCACAATTGACGAATTATAAAATAAAATGATGGCAATTTTAACTTATTATTTAGACTGACAAGCCGAATAAAAATGGTGTTTTATAGAATTGGTAGACAATTTTTCAAATTTTTCATTATACTTATTTCCATAGCAACGCCGGGAATGTAAACAAATTCAAATGTAAAATATTTTGATAGTCTTTTATTTCCTTTAATCACCTACCACATCTCAAGGAAAGAATCCATTGTCGTCTTGAAATACAGGCGCGCAAAATTTGAAATTTGCACCCGATTACCTTAGCAACTATAAGATAAAAATTCCAGAAAGACATTTTATTATACATTTCTATGAACCCTAGTCATCATATCCACCTAACCATAAGTAGCATAAAAGAAGTTCCTAAGGAAATATTATGAAAACTAGACTTCTAGAACATAGTAATTATTTTATGTTCGAGATACTGTGAATACGAATAAATGAGGGTATTACGTAATTATAGTTAACAACTACATGGGACAATAAATACTGTTCCGTGAAAAATTTATAATTGCCCTCCCAATCTCCCCCACCCAACATCTCTTTGTACGTATTACATCATTAAAGCGTCAGAAATTAATACTTAGAACGTTCACTATTCCGAAATTTTGTAATAAATAAACCTTGATGAAAAGTGTTTACATATAAATATAACATACAAGCAATCCCACTTTAATTATTTTTATAAAATCCTCTCTAATATATAGTAAAAGGCAAAAATTGTACGCCCGCCTTTAATGCTAAGTCGTCAGACGAACTTTGTACAGAATTTGAATGATCGTGGGAACCTATAATCGTTCTGGAAAACTGAACTCATATCGCGCCCTCATATCGCACCTATTGCGCCTATTGCGCCATAAAGCGTCGCATTTTGTTCTTTAGCTGCTATATCGTTGTTTTCATTAGGTCTATCATTGATTTCAATAATTGACTTATCTTTGTAATTAGCTCTAACTTTGGGCTTTATCACTGCATCTTTCACCTCAAAATCAGATTCAGGGGTGTCTTTCTCATCAGATTCCCATGTTTCTAGTGGTTTATTTTCTGTATCATATGGAATTTGATATTGTGTGTATAAATCCTTGCCTAAGGTATTCGGAGTGACCATTTGTGATGGTTGATTCTCGTGTTGTCCCTGCCATGGTGCTGCCTCTTCGCTGGCTTCCTTATTCTCGTGCTGTCCCTGCCATGGTGCCGCCTCTTCGCTGGCTTCATTATTATCGTGTTGGCTCTGCCATGGTGCCGCCTCTTCGCTGGCTTCCTTATTCTCGTGCTGTCCCTGCCATGATGCCGCCTCTTCGCTGGCTTCCTTATTCTCGTGTTGTCCCTGCCATGGTGCTGCCTCTTCGCTGGCTTCCTTATTCTCGTGCTGTCCCTGCCATGGTGCTGCCTCTTCGATGGCTTCCTTATTCTCGTGTTGTCCCTGCCATGATGCCGCCACTTCTCTGGCTTCCTTATTCTCGTGCTGTCCCTGCCATGGTGCTGCCTCTTCGATGGCTTCCTTATTCTCGAGTTGTCCCTGCCATGGTGCTGCCTCTTCGCTGGCTTCCTTATTCTCGTGCTGTCCCTGCCATGGTGCTGCCTCTTCGATGGCTTCCTTATTCTCGTGTTGTCCCTGCCATGATGCCGCCACTTCTCTGGCTTCCTTATTCTCGTGCTGTCCCTGCCATGGTGCCGACTCTTCGCTGGCTTCCTTATTCTCGTGTTGTCCCTGCCATGGTGCTGCCTCTTCGCTGGCTTCCTTATTCTCGTGTTGTCCCTGCCATGGTGCCGCCACTTCTCTGGCTTCCTTATTCTCGTGCTGTCCCTGCCATGGTGCTGCCTCTTCGCTGGCTTCCTTATTCTCGTGCTGTCCCTGCCATGGTGCTGCCTCTTCGCTGGCTTCCTTATTCTCGTGTTGTCCCTGCCATGGTGCTGCCTCTTCGCTGGCTTCCTTATTCTCGTGCTGTCCCTGCCATGGTGCTGCCTCTTCGCTGGCTTCCTTATTCTCGTGTTGTCCCTGCCATGGTGCTGCCTCTTCGCTGGCTTCCTTATTCTCGTGTTGTCCCTGCCATGGTGCCGCCACTTCTCTGGCTTCCTTATTCTCGTGCTGTCCCTGCCATGGTGCTGCCTCTTCGCTGGCTTCCTTATTCTCGTGCTGTCCCTGCCATGGTGCTGCCTCTTCGCTGGCTTCCTTATTCTCGTGTTGTCCCTGCCATGGTGCTGCCTCTTCGATGGCTTCCTTATTCTCGTGTTGTCCCTGCCATGATGCCGCCACTTCTCTGGCTTCCTTATTCTCGTGTTGTCCCTGCCATGGTGCTGCCTCTTCGATGGCTTCCTTATTCTCGTGTTGTCCCTGCCATGATGCCGCCACTTCTCTGGCTTCCTTATTCTCGTGTTGTCCCTGCCATGGTGCTGCCTCTTCGCTGGCTTCCTTATTCTCGTGCTGTCCCTGCCATGGTGCTGCCTCTTCGCTGGCTTCCTTATTCTCGTGTTGTCCCTGCCATGGTGCTGCCTCTTCGCTGGCTTCCTTATTCTCGTGCTGTCCCTGCCATGGTGCCGCCTCTTCGCTGGCTTCCTTATTCTCGTGTTGTCCCTGCCATGGTGCTGCCTCTTCGCTGGCTTCCTTATTCTCGTGTTGTCCCTGCCATGGTGCTGCCTCTTCGCTGGCTTCATTATTATCGTGTTGGCTCTGCCATGGTGCCGCCTCTTCGCTGGCTTCCTTATTCTCGTGTTGTCCCTGCCATGGTGCTGCCTCTTCGCTGGCTTCCTTATTCTCGTGTTGTCCCTGCCATGGTGCTGCCTCTTCGCTGGCTTCCTTATTCTCGTGCTGTCCCTGCCATGGTGCTGCCTCTTCGCTGGCTTCATTATTATCGTGTTGGCTCTGCCATGGTGCCGCCTCTTCGCTGGCTTCCTTATTCTCGTGTTGTCCCTGCCATGGTGCCGCCTCTTCGCTGGCTTCTTTAACTACCGAATCAGTAAGTGAAGGATTGTCTTCATTACCGAGATCCAAGATGCGGAGATCTGTTGGTATACGTTCTGCCTCCATTGTATTTTCATCATGTTCAGTAAATGATTCTGACCAACCACCTGATTGAACTGAGGCTGGCCGACCAGCTGATTGAACCGAGTCTGGTCGACCACCTGATTGAACCAAGGTTGGTCGACCACCTGAGTGTACCGAGGCTGGTTGACCAGCTGATTGAACCGAGGCTGGGCGACCAGCTGATTGAACCGAGGCTGGTCGACCACCTGATTGAACTGAGGCTGGTCGACCACCTGAGTGAACCGAGGCCGGTTGACCAGCTGATTGAACCGAAGCTGGGCGACCAGCTGATTGAACTGATTTTGGTCGACCACCTGATTGAACCGAGGCTGGTCGACCACCTGAGTGAACCGAGGCTGGTTGACCAGCTGATTGAACCGAGGCTGGGCGACCAGCTGATTGAACTGATGCTGGTCGACCACCTGATTGAACCGAGGCTGGTCGACCACCTGAGTGAACCGAGGCTGGTTGACCAGCTGATTGAACCGAGGTTGGGCGACCAGCTGATTGAACTGATGCTGGTCGATCACCTGATTGAACTGATGCTGGTCGAACATCTGATTGAACCGAGGCTGGTCGAGCACCTGATTGAGATGATGGGGGTCGGTCACCTGTTTGAAAATATATTCGGCCACTTGATGATTGTACTGATGCAGTAGAGTTGCTGGCAAGTAGTTCAGTTGTATTATCAGTGGCCTCTCTGTTCATGCAAATATTGTGAATGTCAACACCATCATTATCTCCTTCATTTGTTTCGGTATTCAATAGTTCAGGTGTCATTGAGTCATTGATGTCAAGTGTTCGTTGCATAAGGTCATCTATGATTTCATCTGTAGTAATTTCATTGCCTATTGCCTGTACTTGTGATATTGCTTCTTGGCTCTGTATCGGTTTAAACAATTCTTCACTTTCTGTTCCAGGAATAGGGTAGCCTTTTTCTGTATTTATCCTTCTGTACATGGGTTCTTCTAATATCTCTCTAGCCTTCAAGGTTTTATTATGGTCCTTGCCAAACTTGTTAATAGCGATCATATATCCTTCGCGAAAATAATCAAAGGCCTTATTGTAATTTCCCGATTCTTCATATGCAATACCAGTATTCTGTGTAATTCGTGTCATTAGTATGCTATTGCGACCATAAACCTGTTCACAAGTTACCTCAGCCTGTTTATATTCTTCAATTTGACGTTTGTTATCATTTGTTATCAATATTGCTTTCGTCATGATGGCTTCTGCGAGTTCACCTGAACTGTTTAGTTCTCTAAATATCGCTACTGCTTCATCAACAGTTATGGTGGCCTTATCCACAGCATCTGCAGCTGGCAGTTCAATATTTCCTCCAATCACATTCCATCCAGACAAATGAAAACCATATGTCACTAACAACCACCCTAGTTTTTGTTTTGATTCTTCGCCATCAATGCACCTTCTTTGTTTTATAGCTGCTTCTAGGTATTGAAATAATATTTTGTAACTTGGAATACTACTTCTGTAATAAAATTGAGCCATTTTTATTTTGCTGTCCCATGCTGTAATTAATGCTTCATTAATTTGCAAACTAAATCTATCTTTTATTCTACATTCATTATTATCTTCAATTTTAAGAGCATTTTCAAGCACCCTGATGGCATCATCATACATTCCAGCTTGGCTTAGTAGACTACCCACATATAAGTGTCTGATGAATAGTTCCGCAATGGTAGTATTGGTATTGTTGATTGAATATTCAAGTTTATCTTTGTATTTGTCGCCTACTTCTTCCATTGTGCATATCTTTTGCCAATACCAAAATAACTCACTGCTAAATGGGAATTTATACAACTCTTCAACTACCACCCAATCAGTCAGAAATTCAATAAGATCGTTTGTTCGCCCAACTTGTACCAGGTGGAAGGGAAATTCCTCGCATTTCCGCCTCAAATTGCCTTCATTCATAAAAAAGTCAGCCAACTTATTGTGCCAAAACCAATACACCTGGTTTAGTTTCTCGGCATTTTTAGCTGAAGAGGCTAATGATACTTCAATTTCAAAGTACTTCATAGTAACAGCTTTATAAATTGATTGGTGGTAAAAATCCAGTCGTCCTTCTCCACTATTTCCAAAGGGTCTAATAAATGATTTTAGAGCTCGAAATACAACAGCCCACTTTGCAGCAGGAATGTTCTCATATTCCTCATTCTTATTTACTTTGTCACCTGCTTCAAAGTCTTGTTTTTCAATTATTTCCTGTGGAACTACTAAATCATTTTCATTACCTAACAATCGTAGCAATTCTGTTTCTAACAGACCCATTCTTGAAGCTTTTAAAAGACACAGTGTTGCCACAACCAATTCTCCCCCATATTCTTCTTCAAAGCGATCTAATACCTGGATTATGAGATTTTCTAAGCCATCTGACATCTCATCAATCTTTTTTGTAACTTGGGTGAATTCACCAAACACTCTTAGTTCTTCACAAGCCATGCTCAACCACAGTGGATTTATTGATGCAGTCTTGTCCAATAATTTATCCATTTGCACATCCGTCAATAATTTATTGTATTGGCCCAGATTGTTTGACACCATGGTTTTCCGGCTCTCTCTGGATAATGAACTGATAGTTAATTCCACTGGGGAAGGAATACGTTTTTGTAAAGTTTTGTGTAGAGAAATATCGTTAATTAATGAAACAATCACTCTTACATTACTCGAAAGCTCTAGAGGTAGCCACGTAAATTGTTCTTCTGAAGATTGTTCTGAAGAAAACTGATTTACTGCATCAATAATTACTATAACTTCATTTTCAATCGTTTTAGATGAGAGCAGAGCACATGCCATTTGATACGTCTTCTCTTTATCTTGTGGCATTGCATTTGCAGATACGAATCCGGATTCTCTAAGAAATCTCTTCAACATTTCATCAATGTTTGATGCCCCTGGTGAAGCCCCTAAAAAGTGAAAAAATACTGTATTCTCATTGGCTTTTCCAGGTGGTTTATATCGTTTTATAACTTCATCTGTTATTTTGGCCATTATTGATGTTTTTCCTGAGCCTGGTGGTCCAACTACCAACAGGGGAACATGAGTTTGATCAGAGTCAATATAAGCCAATACTTCATCTACTGTGGCTTCCCTCCCTATTACGTTGTGACTTCGAATGCTCAAGAAATTAACATGGTCTTGTTTTTGTTGTTCATATGGATCTTGTGGTTTAGTATCAACAGGATATTGAGTCGCAATACGTTGTTTGAAAAATTCTAAAACGACTGAGGCGAAATCATCAAGCCCTTTTAAAGCGACTCTCTCCCTTTTGGAGTCGTAGGAGTCATATTGGCAGGTGTACATGTTCACTTGATCCTTTGGGAATCTACGGCGTAACATTTTTTTTAGTTTGTCTGTTTTCATCCTAACAAGAGACTCACTATCGATGAATTCTAGCTTAAATTCCAGTGGTATAGTTTTAGCAAAGGCTCTATCTCTTATCATGAACAGTGAGTTTGGGTTGTCAATGCGGTAAGAAGCATGCATTATTTCCATCTCAGTGACAGACAATCCATTAACCCATTCGTATTTCGATGCGATAATACCTGGAACCTCATCAGCATTAGGCACCCATCCTGATCTCTCACTCGTCATGTTTAGGAAGTACGGATACACATTGTCTGTGTAGCAACGATCGATTTCACCCATACATGTTTGCAATTTACTTTCATTATTTGCTCCTTCAGGAACACCCCATCGAAGGTCGCACTCTACCAGATGGATCAACCTTTCCTCACACCAGATTCTCAGCTCTGGCAGTGTTTGTTTAATCAAAATTTCGCGTTCAGCATGGAAATCCTTGAAGGTGGACGATACAAATAATCGAACAGTCTTCCAGTTCGAGTGAGGTTCTTGAAATCTCCTTCCTTTTGTGTTCTTCCAGATTTTAATACTCGATTCTGCTTGATCCCAACATAATTCAACAGATTGGAATGCAGATGATGCGACTGATAACTTTCTACTATCAACTTTTGTTACCGTCTTGCCATCAGGGTCCTCATTGACCAGCGGTTTGTATGGAGCTGTTTTGATAGAAGAGCCACATCCCATCTTTTGCAAGTAGGTTTATCTTTATCAGTGACTCACATTGGCTGCGGGTTTATCTTTATCAGTGACTCACATTGGCTGCGGGTTTATCTTTATCAGTGACTCACATTGGCTGCGGGTTTATCTTTATCAGTAACTCACATTGGCTGCGGAATTACATTTGGCATCTACTAATGCCACATTTCAACAAATAGGTACCAAACTACTAAGGTTGTAGCAAAGCAGATTAACGTTATTTTTAAGAAATGATTGGACCACATCCCATTGGTATATAATAACTATTTAAGTGGTGGTAAAAAAAGTAAACTTTTTTGTCGAGCGATATTTGGCGAGCATAGCGGGACACTACTACTACTCGGATCGCCATGCTGCATTGCAGCTGCATTTTTAAGAATGCTGTGCCGGCTTGTCAACACTATTGCACCACCACAACTCCTTATCGCCCATGACATTTGCTAGATCATCCGCATCTTCAAGGCCAGTGTCCTTTAAGATGCGTCTCAAGAAAGTCATGGGATGTCCACCATACTTATTCACTCCATGAGGCTGCCAAAGCACAAGATTATGCACTGGTTGGTCCTCACGGCGAAAGCAATGTCCTGCAACGCGGAGGCGGCTCCGTTCAAGTGTTAAGCTTTGGGGAACCAATGGGACACCTCCAATGTAACGAGATAAATAAGAAAGCATGACAAAAAAGTTACTTTTTGTCACCATTTACGTCGTTTTATTTGTTGTAAGTCTTCTCATTTTATCTGGACCAATTTCAGCATAAATATCGTCCATCGAAGCTTCTTCCATAGTGAAATACGGGCTTTTCTTCACCTTAGTGTAAACCTTAGTCAAATAGTGTGACTAATTTTTTTTTCATATGAAAAAGGCTTTAATCATGTGGTTTTTTTTAGAACAAAGATTTGACCTGACAGCAGTGCGATGCAATCGAAGCAATGGTATTTTTCCTAAACATGTTCTAGGAAAAAAAGTGTTCTAGAACAAAAATATTTATCGATATTGATAACTAAAGGGTGTTCCATAACATTTATATAAGAAAGTTGAAAAAACTAGCTAGTATAAAAAATAAAACAATGTTTTCTAGAACAAAACAAATGTGTTCTAGAATAAAAATATTTATAAAAATTGATAGCTAACACGTGTTCTATAACATTTATAAAAAATTAGCAAGAGCTAGCTAGTTTAAAAAATCAATGTCATGGAAATTACTTTGAATTTTAATTCAACATTACTTTTTTTGTTGACAAAAACATTTTATTTTTTTGTCATACTTTTTAACGAATTTCACAATAAAAGTGACTTACAACAAGCAAAGAATATACGTTTAGTTAGCGGTACTAGAGTATTGTTAGGGGGGGGGGGGGGGGGGGGGGGGTTGCCCCATGTCTTTTTTTCACCAGAATATTTTAATGTGTTATCCGATCTAAACTTCTATGGTGATTCCGAATCTGAAATTAGTTTTTCGATAAGTTGTTTCGTTCTCGAGTTAATGACAACTTTTGTAATTTTTAATTTTGGCGCAGCACCACATTTTTCACCACAAAAAAGACCATCAAACACCCAGATATGTCGAAATATTTTGCCATTTTCGGAATCAGCGCCGAAAATTAGCCTATAGGTATCAAAACCGGAAAACAGATCATTTTTGAAAAGTGATAAATATGATAAACCGAGAAAAACGTGTTTTAAATTTCCTCCTGATTACAACAACTGACCAAACATGCACCAAAAGGGAAATTTTTTTAAAATTTTTCAAAAATGATCTTCTTTTGCACTTTTAATACCTAGGCTAATTTTCGGCGCTGGTTCCGAAAATGGCAAAATAAATCGACATTTCTGGGTGTTTGATGATCTTTTTTGGTGTCAAATGTGGTGCTGCACCAAAATTAAAAGTTTTCAAATTTTAGATGAAAATTACAAAAGTTCCATAACTCGAGAACGAGACACAACTTATCGAAAAACTGATTTCGGATTACATCGGAAGACATATTTAAAAAAATCTGACAGGGGGTGAAAATGAAAAAAAGACAGGGGGTAACCCCCCCCCCCCCCCCCCCTTTTTAAATTATTTTAGTTCAATTATTTGTCAAATTAGTACGTTTGAATTGTTAAATTGTGAAAATATATTGCAACAATTAATTATAAATTAATATGTCTACGTTTATTTCCGATATAGCCTGTAATAGAATCATAAAAAAATATATTATAATTTTCCGTATAACAGATAATAGAATAACTCAATATAAAACTTGATCGAAGAAATTGGAATATAACGATAACATTAGAGAACACATGAGTATAGATAGCCTCATGTTAGTCCATTGCTTTGGCATTGGCATTTGGTGAATGTAAAGTCGTAATGCTGTCCCGAAACTTATACTAAACTACCTTTTTCTTTGCCAAAAGTATTGTATACAATACTCTACAGGTTCGAGGTGCATTAGTACCCCACATAACTCCAGGTCACAATATATGAGTCAGGAGACACTCTATTCGAATGACAACCCCGTTATAGTCTTTAAAAAAAATGCTGGAAAATTATAACTTGGTCTAACCGGAATAAAAAGTTGTACAATCTTATACAGAAAAGATTCGAATATGTTATAGTCGAATAAATATTTACAAAATTTCGACTTTATTTTCTAAACCTTTAGACACACTGTACCGTATATAGGGAACCATTTATACCTTTACTATATTCAATTATCATTCAATAGCTATGCTATGATTTATGTCGCACCGATCGGTGGTAGAAACGGGTAGCTGGTCCAGGATACAAATGGATAAGCGTGTATGTGACAATAAGATTTCTGTACTAACAGAGTCACTGTACTGCTTTATAGCTCTCTTTCACAAGTCACGAGCATTAAGATAAATCGTGCCAGTAGTGGAGAGGATGGTGTCCCCCCAGAGGTTTTTAAAATACCCGAGATTATGGAGCTCATTTACCCCATCATAATAGACATGTACAGAACGAAGAGAATCCCACAAGAAGACTTTGTGTTTCGCCAGCCCCCTAATATATATACTCATATTCAACAATGTAGCGGCAACACCAAGTCGCTGACCTGGTTTGCGTCCTGATTTATAATATTTTTTAATAAGTACTATTGATTTTAAAATAAGAAAACCATCGCCCTGACTATTTCTATATACCTTAGACGAGATTAATTAAATTGTATTTATAGTTTTACTAATTAATTGTGCTTATAGCTTACTGTACGTGATACCAAAACTCGGTGTAATAAAATTAATATATATATATTTACCCCATCATAGTAGATATGTACGTGTACGGAAGAAGGAAGGGAGTCCAATGAAAACAAATAAGTTCCCAAGAAGGGCAACCTAACACTATGCATCATTTCGTGTTATCTCGTTAATCTCGATTGCTGCAAAACAATGGAATTCTTAAATCGCATCAGGGATCCCATTGAGAGACAGCTACGTGGAAATCAGAATGGGTTCTGTAAAGGTCGTGTGACGATGGATCCCATTCTGGCACTTAGAAGGTTAATTGAATTGAAAGTTATCAAAATGAAAGACAGACATCTGGCTGTTATCGTTGCTGAATTGTTCAAGGCCTTCGATTCAGTCTCTCGCTCACGTAAGTTCACCATACTTTCATGGGATTCCTGATGAAATTATTGCAGCAATCAGATCAGTATACGATGGTTCGACAACATTTGTGTCTACTGTTGACGGTGACACAGAACCATTTGAAGTGTTATGGGGCGTTCTCCAGGGAGACATACTTGCACCATTCTTGTTCATAATTGTGGTTGACTATGTTCTACGCATGTCCTTAGATCATCATAATGATGATGGGGTGATGATAACTCCACCTACTGGCTCCAGAAGTCGAGGAAATCCTGCCAAGTACCTAACTGATCTAGACTTTGCTGATGACTTAGGAGTACTCTCAGAATCACTAGATGGATCCCAATGGCTCCTCAGGTCATTAGAACAAGCTGCTCTAGCATTGGTTTATTTGTTAACTCCAAGAAAACCACAATAATTTTGACTTTTAACTTAGAAAGTCCTCAGGCTGTTCGTAATGCATAAGCTTAAAGGATGGTGTGCTTGAACATGTGGACAACTTCTGTACCATGGATCCGGAAGTCAGATGAGGACCTTCGAGTATGTAAGGGAAAAGCTAGAGTAGCATTGAAGGGCCTTTGCAGTATTTGGAAGTCACATAGAATTCATCGGAAACTTAAGGTCACTCTAAGGTGCCCTAAACGTCACTCTAAGAAGAAACGTATGAACCATCGTAACTGGAGAGTAAATAGAACAATTGCCATAGATGACATGGGCCAAACAAAGGAGAGCTTAGAGAAATCTCGTAAACTTGGGATTGCTCAAGGTTGGAAAAAAGATGTACATTGTCAGTATTACCTAAGCTATACTAAAGACAAACGTGAATACCAAAAACTAGAATCCCAATCAGAGCGATCCTTATACATGCTCCATATTAATAGTCTTGCAGATTCATGCTCTTCAAAACCTAACAAATTCTGGAGACTAATAAAACAGCCACAAATTAACACGATAATCTCTGATACAAACCTGGGGAGACTCCATAATGAATACAAAGCAGCATTTAATAATGGAAATGGAGTAGTAGGAAATGACAAAGACAATGAATTATACAGCAATTATTGTACATGACGCGAAAGTACCAAACAATTCCCCAGTACAGGCACATAAGATCGTTACACCTATTGAAATCGAGAAATCACTCGCAGCACTGCACTCCAAAAAAGCTGCCGATGGCCACAATTTAAGAGTAGAATGTTTCAAGCACGCTAATAGTGAAGTCCTGCATGAATATATCTGTAAAATTTTCAATTCGATACGAAATTCTGGTATATGCCCACCCAGCATGTGCTTGAGTCTTCTGACACCAGTACCGAAGACACAGCGACAGAATGAAAACTTTGCTTGCATCTACCAAATATCGAGGAATCTCCATTATAACCACCATTGCTAAGCTATGGGAGCATACCTTACTACCGGAACTGTATATACTCCAACTTCTGTCTTTCAACTGGGGTATAAGAAACTGATTAGTTCTGGAACTGCACATACTTAAAGTGATAGTTTAATTAAGCACTTCAACAATGGTAACTCTGAGATATATGCAATGTCCATAGACTTAAGTTGTGCCTTTGATAGAGTTGACTATAACAAACTATTCAAAAAGTTATCTGAAACTGAATTGGATTTAGGCCTTATAAAAATGCTGCATTCCTACTACTCAAGTTCTTTAGCTCTCCTAAAGAATGGGAACTATCTAGTAAATGATGCTATCCCTCTCATGTCTGGTGTGAGACAAGATGGTGTACCGTCAACGATTATATTCAATTTATACCTATATAAACTAATTGAAACACTGGTAAAAGGTAAACTTGGGATTCATGTAAATGACATATCTTACTGCATTGTATGCTATCCAGGTGACATAATTCTTTTGGCCAAAATAAAATCTGACTTATAAAAGATGATATCAATTTGCATGGACTATTTCGAATCACACAACCTAGCAATGAATGCCAAAAAATCTCATGTTTTACATATTGACATACGTGGACATACAATCCTGAACAGCTAAATAAACCTTGGCAAAAATTCAATATCCTCAATGTACTGTAGCTACATGGGACTGCCACTTCCCGCCACACCAAAGAACTTAAACCAACATTTCATCTCAAAGACATGGACTTCCGTGAACAAAGTATATAGTAGAGGGCTTGCTACAGACAGCGTAATAATAATAATAATAATAATACATTTATTTATCAGCGCCTATTCAAATTAATTAAAAAGTGCTCTAGGCGCAAACCATAGACTTTAGACAGCGTACCACTGGAAATTACAGCCAAGATATGGAGGCACATCTGTCATCCCTCAATATTATATGGATGTTATATTATCTCTCAGCTAGATTCAAAACAATAATATCAACACAAATACGAAAAGCAATGCGAAATGCGGCCAGAGTGGGCAACTGTGTATACGAAACACTGTTCTGCATGAACTCTTCTCAACCATTGACATAGAACGATATATATTAACCTAGAACGATGCCGTATGATATATAGTCTGTTTAATTGCAACAACAAATCGATTAATTATTTATTCACGAATGCATTAACGATGCACGTAAGTGGATTACGGAGATGCTCCATATATTCAAAATACCAAATATCAGCATGGAAGAAAATTTGCCAACATTATCATCGCTCTCAGTGCATTCCTATAATATTAAAAACACAACACGGCTGCACAAACAGCAACTGCGACACAACACGGCTGCACAAACAGCAACTGCGACACAACACGGCTGCACAAACAGCAACTGCTGGCAACACGGCTGCACAAACAGCAACTGCTGGCAACACGGCTGCACAAACAGCAACTGCTGGCAACACGGCTGCACAAACAGCAACTGCTGGCAACACGGCTGCACAAACAGCAACTGCGACACAACACGGCTGCACAAAGTGCAACTGCGGGCAACCCCCATGACAATAAAGGATCAATACCAATTCTATTACGTCTTCAACATTCTCCAAAAATTTACAGTCCCACACTATATTCTTCACAGTAATCTTGAGGAAACATTTGGGTATCACCACGGGAACTTTCGTTAATTCTACTATAGTTCTACCATTGTTAGGTTAAAGTGCTGTTGGTTTGTTCTACTTAATTCTGTTGTTTTATTATATTTTACCCGGGTTGAGTAGAATCCACCATCATGTAGTTCATTACCTCTACTGTAAATATTTATATCGCTAAGGAATTAATTTTATAACTAATCTACTTTTGTGGAGCTTTATAATATTCGTACGTACCCGGAAAGCCTGAGACCGAGAATTGGGGAAATTAAACATATCATTATATTTTTTGGTGCTTAATTTTATTTATGGCAATATATACCTACGTACATATCTACTTTCTCGAATCCCCACACCATACCAATGGACACAACATTGCAATTACTATTTGGTGCATATTTTATGAATGGCGTCGACGTTATCTTTAATGATCAATCTTTAATCTTACCATACTACCGGTACTCTCGCGTGCTTTAATCTTACCATACTACCGGTACTCTCGCGTGCTTCAATCATATATTTATTTTAACCTGACAGACCCTTTTATTTTGACAAATGGGCCTATTCTGTAACATTTGTAATCAGGATTTTTATCAACCCTGTTTGTAATTTACTGGCACAAATAATGTAAACCTGATATTTTCAGATAGGGGGGGAAACTGGACGCAATAAAAATTCATTCCTCTCCAGGGGAAATTCGACGCAAATAACAGCTGATTACTCCCAAAAATAAAACTGTATCCTGTTCTATTGCATTTAGTTGATTGTTTTGGTTAAAATAACGTGCCACTGTAACCTGCTCCTTTCCTTAAATTGAGAATTTAACATTGAGGCGGGATATTAATTCGCCAAGGCGGGTTTTGCGTCGAATTCCCCCCCCCCCCCCCCCCCCCCTGTCTCGATATTATAAATTTCGATTCGCCAGACCATTTGAAATATAGCCGCCGGTGGCGTAAAGTCCTGATAATGAAATGAAATAAAGGTCCGATTATGACTGCTGCTCTAGTAGTACCATTACTCTTTATGGGAAGTCCATGTTGGGCTCTAACTGCTGAGGCCACCAACTCTCTGGATGGCACATTCACAAGAATGTTGTCAAGTACAATGCACAGCACATGTCTCCAAACATCGACACTATATAACATTTTACTGTCTCATCCCCCCCCCCCCCCTCCCTTCCCCCATGCTTGACACTTGAATAAAGCCGCCTCTGCTTCGCAGTACATTGCTTTCGCCGTGAAGACCGTGAAAGTCAATTTACGTACAGTAGGTGGACTTTACTATATTGTGAACGATATAGCGATTAGAGCTAAGAATTTATCGCCAAAAGCTTATCTCTTATCGCTCATCTATTATGTCTCAATTAATTGTGAACCAGCATTAAAACAGGGTTCCAGCCGGGTACCAACATCTGATGGGTACAGCCAATGGAACATTTCACAAATTTTCATAGAAGGCTTGTACAATATATTGATAAATTGGTTGCTTCAGATGTTATTTATTAGGTTAGCTGACGCTGACAGTGTATTAGGTACATTAATTAATTAATTAATTAATTATAAATAAAAAATTAATAATAAAAAAATTTAATTAATAAAAAATAGCATAAAACATTAGTAAAATAATAGCTACAGCATCTCCGCCTGGAAAGAAATCCCTTAAGACATCCAAACAAAGTATAGCACCGGCATCTTCCTCTGTGCATCAGCTTTGCAGAGGAAAACAAAAGTCCCGCTGGCGCGCGCCTAATTATCAGTCTCTTCAATCGTTATATTCCAAAGGACTTTGGAGTGAGCAGCATGGAATTCAATTGTTTCGAAATAAAATGCCACGCAACAAGTTTGAATCAATGTTGCGCATTTTCCGATTTGATTACAAGAGTAGTTAGTAGATCAGAATGTTCAAGTGACAGGTTTTCCCATATTCGTGAGATGTTTGTCAGTAATTGTCCATCAAAATACTCTGTAATATTTTCCGCCTATACATCGGCGGATAGATATACGTAGATATACTGCCATTATAACTACGCAATGTCTCGGAACTGTGCAAGTCATGTGTTTAAGAATGTAGTCAATGCAGTTCTCGTTTTCATTCTATTCCTCGTTGCACTCGTCCTGTTTTATCTGAAAATATTTTTTTCCCAAACATAGACAGACAGCCGCCCTGTATAACAATTTAAAGTCTTCAAAACTGTGTCAGTAATTCCAACTTCTAACATATATCTGTGTGTCAAAAAGAGACACTTAGCCTTTCCAGTAATATGTAAAAATATCGGCATTTCTAGTGTTAATTATGACTCTGCTAAGTTGTAATCAACAAAAATAATAAAAATTGCAATAGAAACCACATTATTTTTATTATTATTCATATCCACATACTGTAGGTTATCAGTTTGGTGAGCTCCGCCCTGGGAGTTACCAGTTTGGTGAGCTCCATCCTGGACGTTACCAGTTTGGTGAGCTCCATCCTGGAGGTTATCATTTTGGTGAGCTCCAACCTGGAGGTTACCAGTTTGGTGAGCTCCACCCTGGGGGTTACCAGTTTGGTGAGCTCCATCCTGGAGGTTACCAGTTTGGTGAACTCCAACCTGGAAGTTACCAGTTTGGCGAGCTCCAACCTGGAGGTTACCAGTTTGGTGAGCTCCAACCTGGAGGTTACCAGTTTGGTGAACTCCATCCTGGAGGTTACCAGTTTGGTGAGGTCCAACCTGGAGGTAACCAGTTTGGTGAACTCCATCCTGGAGGTTATCATTTTGGTGAGCTCCAACCTGGAGGTTACCAGTTTGGTGAGCTCCACCCTGGGGGTTACCAGTTTGGTGAGCTCCATCCTGGAGGTTACCAGTTTGGTGAACTCCAACCTGGAAGTTACCAGTTTGGCGAGCTCCAACCTGGAGGTTACCAGTTTGGTGAGCTCCAACCTGGAGGTTACCAGTTTGGTGAACTCCATCCTGGAGGTTACCAGTTTGGTGAGGTCCAACCTGGAGGTAACCAGTTTGGTGAACTCCATCCTGGAGGTTACCAGTTTGGTGAGGTCCAACCTGGAGGTTACCAGTTTGGTGAGCTCCATCCTGGAGGTTATCATTTTGGTGAGCTCCAACCTGGAGGTTACCAGTTTGGTGAGCTCCAACCTGGAGGTTACCAGTTTGGTGTGCTCCAACCTGGAGGTTACCAGTTTGGTGTGCTCCAACCTGGTGGTTACCAGTTTGGTGAGCTCCAACCTGGAGGTTACCAGTTTGGTGAGCTCCAACCTGGAGGTTACCAGTTTGGTGAGGTCCAACCTGGAGGTAACCAGTTTGGTGTGCTCCAACCTGGAGGTTACCAGTTTGGTGAGCTCCAACCTGGAGGTTACCAGTTTGGTGAGCTCCATCCTGGAGGTTACCAGTTTGGTGAGCTCCATCCTGGACGTTACCAGTTTGGTGAGCTCCAACCTGGAGGTTACCAGTTTGGTGAGCTCCAACCTGGCTGGAGGTTACCAGTTTGATGGGCTCCATCCTGGAGGTTACCAGTTTGGTGAGCTCCAACCGGGAGGTTACCAGTTTGGTGAGCTCCAACCTGGAGGTTAACAGTTTGGTGAGCTCCAACCTGGCTGGAGGTTACCAGTTTGATGGGCTCCATCCTGGAGGTTACCAGTTTGGTGAGCTCCAACCGGGAGGTTACCAGTTTGGTGAGCTCCAACCTGGCTGGAGGTTACCAGTTTGATGGGCTCCATCCTGGAGGTTACCAGTTTGGTGAGCTCCAACCGGGAGGTTACCAGTTTGGTGAGCTCCAACCTGGAGGTTACCAGTTTGGTGAGCTCCAACCTAAAGATAAATCATGGATTTACAGAACGGCAGGTTGATGAATGGTACCACTGCACTAAGGCTCATCTTACTTCGTGGCTCGCCCCACATCAAAATGCAATGTCTGCGAACAAACACGTTAGCAATTTAATTTGTGTCAAATACCATTTATCACCCAATTCTACCCAATCCTTTTATGAAAGTTTTATGCGTAGTGGAGCAAAGTGAATGGAGTTTTGCCTAATTTTCTTAGTTTGCGGTGTTTCTCGGTGTTTCAAATAAATATCAAGTTTGCTTTCGTTCATAGCTCTGGGGATGATATTTTGGTAAGGTACTGATGGTATAATGCAGGTTGGATATTTAAGGTGTCACAGAGGGATCATATTAATGTTTTATTGCTGGTTGATCGATTATTGACCTGCAAATGGTTCCTCGTGTGATTGTAATATATCAGGTTTATATTCTGGATGATCGGTTACAGGTTGATTGTCTAATTGGACTGTAAGAGGGGGGTCATCTGGATGATTGGTTACAGGTTGATTGTCTAATTGGACTGTCATGGATAAATTATCAGATAGTAGGATTTCAGGTTGATCTTCTAATTGGATTGAGGCAGGATGAAAATTAGATTGTTCTTCAGAAGTCTGGCTGATATCCCCTTTTTCGAGTTGTTGTTTATTGCCATCGTCATCATCACCGCTTGTGCTTATTTCTCCTGACATATCTAACTTTTCAGTTTGCTGATCATGTTCAGGTTTAGTTTTATCTGTTGAAATCTTGTTGTCCCCGGTGGCATCCAATGGTGATGGCTCAGGTGTTTTGATAGGTTTAAAAAATTCTTCACCCTCTGTCCCAGGTTTAGGGTAGCCTTTTTCTGTATTTATCCTTCTGTACATGGGTTCTTCTAATATCTCTCTAGCCTTCAAGGTTTTATTATGGTCCTTGCCAAACTTGTTAATAGCGATCATATATCCTTCGCGAAAATAATCAAAGGCCTTATTGTAATTTCCCGATTCTTCATATGCAATACCAGTATTCTGTGTAATTCGTGTCATTAGTATGCTATTGCGACCATAAACCTGTTCACAAGTTACCTCAGCCTGTTTATATTCTTCAATTTGACGTTTGTTATCATTTGTTATCAATATTGCTTTCGTCATGAGGGCTTCTGCGAGTTCACCTGGACTGTTTAGATCTCTAAATATCGCAACTGCCTCTTCAGCTGCGGTGTTAGCTTTTTCTGCAGCATCTGCAGCACGTAGTTCTTCATTGCCGCCTCTTAAATTCCATCCTGACAAATGAAAACTATATGTCACTAACAACCACCCCAGTTTTCGTTTTGATTCAACACTGCCCATGCACCTTCTTTGTTTAATAGCTTGTTTAACGTATGTGAATATTAATTTTATCTCAGGCAACTGACTTCTGTACATATATTGGGCCATTTTGAGTTTTGTGTCCCGTGCTAGAACTAACGCTTCATTAATTTCTACAATGTACTCAACTCGTGATCCACATTGGCTTTCTTCGATTTTTAGTGCATTTTCAAGTACCTTAATGGCATCATCATGCATTCCAGCTTGAGATAGTATACAACCGATATACAAGTGTCTGGTGCATAGTTCTTCAGCAGTAGTATTGGTATTGTTGATTGAATATTCAAGTTTATCTTTGTATTTGTCGCCTACTTCTTCCATTGTGCATATCTTTTGCCAATACCAAAATAACTCACTGCTAAATGGGAATTTATACAACTCTTCAACTACCTCCCAATCAGTCAGAAATTCAATAAGATCGTTTGTTCGCCCAACTTGTACCAGGTGGAAGGGGAATTCCTCACATTTCCGCCTCAAATTGCCTTCGTTCTTGAAAAAGTCAGCCAATTTATTGTGCCAAAACCAAGAAACATGGGTTAGTACCTCTGTATTTTTCTCAAAGTACTTCATAGTAACAGCTTTATAAATTGATTGGTGGTAAAAATCCAGTCGCCCTTCTCCACTATTTCCAAAGGGGCGAAGAAATGATTTTAGAGCTCGAAATACAACAGCCCACTTTGCAGCAGGGATGCTTTCATATTCATCATTCTTATTTACTTTGTCACTTGCTTCAAAGTCTTGTTTTTCTGGAATTTCTAGGGGTACTACCAAATCATCTTCATTTGCTAACAGGCGTAGTAATTCTGTTTCTAACAGACCCATTCTTGAAGCTTTCAAGAGACACAGTGTTGCCACAACCAGTTCTCCCCCATATTCTTCTTCAAAGCGATCTAATACCTGGATGATGAGATTTTCTAAGCCATCTGACATCTCATCAATCTTTTTTGTAACTTGGGTGAATTCACCAAACACTCTTAGTTCTTCACAAGCCATGCTCAACCACAGTGGATTTATTGATGCAGTCTTGTCCAATAATTTATCCATTTGCACATCTGTCAATAATTTATTGTATTGGCCCAGATTGTTTGACACCATGGTTTTCCGGCTCTCTCTGGATAATGAACTGATAGTTAATTCCACTGGGGAAGGAATACGTTTTTGTAAAGTTTTGTGTAGAGAAATATTGTTAATTAATGAAACAATCACTCTTACATTACTCGAAAGCTCTAGAGGTAGCCACGTAAATTGTTCTTCTAAAGATTGTTCTGAAGAAAATTGATTTACTGCATCAATAATTACTATAACTTCATTTTCAATCGTTTTAGATGAGAGCAGAGCACATGCCATTTGATACGTCTTCTCTTTATCTTGTGGCATTGCATTTGCAGATACAAATCCGGATTCTCTAAGCAATCTCTTCAACATTTCATCAATGTTTGATGCCCCTGGTGTGGCCCCTACAAAATGAAAGAATATTGTTTTCTCATCTGCTCCTCCTATAAGTGGTTTATATCGTTTTAGAACTTCATCTGTTATTTTAGCCATTATTGAAGTTTTTCCCGAGCCTGGCCCACCAACTACCAACATTGGAACATGAGTGTGATCAGAATCAATATAAGCCAATACTTCATCTACTGTGGCTTCCCTCCCTATTACGTTGTGACTTCGAATGCTCAAGAAATTAACATGGTCTTGTTTTTGTTGTTCATATGGATCTTGTGGTTTGGTATCAACAGGATATTGAGTCGCAATACGTTGTTTGAAAAATTCTAAAACGACTGAGGCGAAATCTTCAAGCCCTTTTAAAGCGACTCTCTCCCTTTTGGAGTCGTAGGAGTCATATTGGCAGGTGTACATGTTCACTTGATCCTTTGGGAATCTACGGCGTAACATTTTTTTTAGTTTGTCTGTTTTCATCCTAACAAGAGACTCACTATCGATGAATTCTAGCTTAAATTCCAGTGGTATAGTTTTAGCAAAGGCTCTATCTCTTATCATGAACAGTGAGTTTGGGTTGTCAATGCGGTAAGAAGCATGCATTATTTCCATCTCAGTGACAGACAATCCATAAACCCATTCGTATTTCGATGCGATAATACCTGGAACCTCATCAGCATTAGGCACCCATCCTGATCTCTCACTCGTCATGTTTAGGAAGTACGGATACACATTGTCTGTGTAGCAACGATCGATTTCACCCAGACATGTTTGCAATTTACTTTCATTATTTGCTCCTTCAGGAACACCCCATCGAAGGTCGCACTCTACCAGATGGATCAACCTTTCCTCACACCAGATTCTCAGCTCTGGCAGTGTTTGTTTAATCAAAATTTCGCGTTCAGCATGGAAATCCTTGAAGGTGGACGATACAAATAATCGAACAGTCTTCCAGTTCGAGTGAGGCTCTTGAAATCTCCTTCCTTTTGTGTTCTTCCAGATTTTAATACTCGATTCTGCTTGATCCCAACATAATTTCACAACAGATTGGAATGCAGATGATGCGACTGATAACTTTCTATTATCTACTTTTGATACCGTCTCGCCATCAGGGTCCTCATTGACCAGCGGTTTGTATGGAGCTGTTTTGATAGAAGAACCACATCCCATATTTTGCAAGTAGGTTTTTCTTTATCAGTGACTCACATTGGCTGCGGGGTTATCTTTATCAGTGACTCACATTGGATGCGGGGTTATCTTTATCAGTGACTCACATTGGCTGCGGGGTTATCTTTATCAGTGACTCACATTGGATGCGGGGTTATCTTTATCAGTGACTCACATTGGCTGCGGGGTTATCTTTATCAGTGACTCACATTGGATGCGGGGTTATCTTTATCAGTGACTCACATTGGCTGCGGGTTTATCTTTATCAGTGACTCACATTGGCTGCGGGTTATCTTTATCAGTGACTCACATTGGCTGCGGGTTTATCTTTATCAGTGACTCACATTGGCTGCGGGTTTATCTTTATCAGTGACTCACATTGGCTGCGGGTTTATCTTTATCAGAGACTCACATTAGCTGCGGGTTTATCTCTATCAGTGACTCACATTGGCTGCGGGTTATCTTTATCAGTGACTCACATTGGCTGCGGGTTTATCTTTATCAGTGACTCACATTGGCTGCGGGTTTATCTTTATCAGTGACTCACATTTGCTGCGGGTTTATCTTTATCAGTGACTCACATTGGCTGCGGGTTTATCTTTATCAGTGACTCACATTGTCTGCGGGTTTATATTTATCAGTGACTCACATTGACTGCGGGTTTATCTATATCAGTGACTCACATTGGCTGCGGGTTTATCTTTATCAGTGACTCACATTGGCTGCGGGTTTATCTTTATCAGTGACTCACATTGGCTGCGGGTTTATCTTTATCAGTAACTCACATTGGCTGCGGAATTACATTTAGCATCTACTAATGCCACATATCAACAAATAGGTACCAAACTACTAAGGTTGTAGCAAAGCAGATCAACGTTATTTGTAAGAAATCATTGAAATCTGGGGCGAGCCAAAAAGTAAGCGAGCCTTAGCATACAGTTTAATATACCGCGAAATCGGCGTTGTCCCTCTGTCTGACTCAATGTTGACGCCAATATCACAGCAACGGCTCAGTCAAATTTTTTGAAATTTATCGTGTATGTAGTAGGGAAAAAATTTAGAGAATTTTGGTGTCGTGCAATTTCACGGTCCGCCGTTAGGTGGCGCCAAATATAAAATATACAATGAATCATTATTGTCAGTAAAATTTTGCAGTTTCCAAAGGCTAGGTCAAATAGATATTAATACAGTTTAACATGTAGACTCTCGTGCTGCGCGAAGGCCCCACATCGTGTTATAATGGTCTGTCGATATGTAGGAGCACTTTTTCAATTTACTTATTAATCATTAGTAATTTAAGTAACTTCGATCTCCGCAAATTTTTAACTTTTCTTAATTTCATAAGAATTTAGCAAACTAAAATGATCATATCTATCAAAATTTCCCTTATATATAAAACATCATCTTGAATCAACTCCTCACAGTTAAATAAGTAAATAATTATTAAAACTGTCAATCTGATGCTCGTAAAATTTACAAGCCAATTCTGGATTCTCTGCACTCCATGACCATAATTGTAAATAGTGTGAAATATTGACCTTTAATAATAATAATAACTGACATACTTTAAATTGTCAATTAGTTCAATATTGTTGAACTAAGTATATTTAGTTTCAAGCCAGGTAGTTTGGGGTGAACGATTTTATCGGGTGCCAGGAGACCTGCGTAAACAATGCTTGATATTGGGCAAAACCTATCTCAATATATTCCTATAAGAATAATTTGCGATTGTGCGGTACGGTATATGCCTATAATGATTATCATCTTAAGTTCAGTAATAATTGATTTGATTGACATTTTGTGATATTAAAGGTATTATAATGTGAATAATACTGACATATGTAGGGCAACGCCCAATGCTAGGTGAAATTGCCGTTGTAATAAATTTCACATTCCTCTGTTCCATTTACAGGTGTTATCCACATTTTCTGATCTTGTTCCATTTGCTGCTGTTCTATAAACTATCACACGTATAAGAACTTTATTCCAATAGGATGCAAACTTTGTTATAATATGATGCGAACTTTGTTCCAATTGTCCCAACTTCTATTGTGCTTAGTTTATTGTTTTGGTTAAAATAACGTGCCACTGTAACCTGCTCCTTTCCCTAAATTGATAATTTAACATTGATGCGGGATATTAATTCGCCAAGGCGGGTTTTGCGTCCAGTTCCCCCCCCCCCCCCCCCCCTGTCTCTATTATGTAGTTGAAATATAAAAGGTAATTTTGAAAATATCATTTTAGTTGATTGGAACAGATTCGCATCAATTGGAACAAAGTTCGCGTAACCATTTATATAGAATCACATTTGAAAACTGTCAATGTGACCCAATATTTAACAAGCCATAGTACTAATGATAACTATTATCATTCAGAGCTTTCATTAAGATGAGATTGTTCGGCTAACAACCACGATCTACTAATTATCCTTCGATTCAGCTGGATTCTCATAAACAGCCTGAACCCATACCCTATACATCTTCAGTCTCTTTATCCGATTCACTTGGAGTCTTCTATCCACGTGGCTCCGAACCTCAACCAGTCCCGCTCCGGACATTAAGTCATCGACCTCCATAGTCTCAAAGAAATAGGCCCGAGTCCCGTCGCCTCTGACGTAGAAGTTATCCGAGATGCACTTGCCGGATCCGAAACGCAACTGCGCCATGTCGTAACGTCCGTAATCCCGGAATAGGAGACGCCCACCCGGCGATAAATACTTGGCAGCCGAGGCTACGAACGCAGACATCTTGGAGGGGCTAACCGAACTCAGTACAAACAGCATAAGGATTATATCAACAGAATTGGTTTCTATGGGGGTCGCAGCTGTTTGGTCCGTTAAATCACTGTGGAATACCAGACAACGTTTAGTATCGTAGGTATCCAGGGTTTTTACGAAGTTTACCGCAGTTTCAGAGAAGTCGCACCCGTAAATAAAAACTCTGGGGTCGCTTATCGTTTCTAGTAGCGGCATAATAGTGTTGCCAACTCCGCAACCTGTTTCTAGGATCCGCGTGTGTAGGTTACTATGACTACGGGCGATGCGGTTTTGCTCTGTCGTGGTTAATATCTCTGGGAACTCCGTAAACAACCAGTGGCGATCTTTAAAGAATCGGTTCTGATGTATCGAATAGAAGGAATCCCAGTTGGAACTCGCCTCATTCTCCAACTCGTCCCGTCGCGATTCAGAAACTTTATTCGCCGCATTTGTTTCCACCTTCTTCTTCGCTTCATCTTCCTGCTCTGCTCCCCACTCGGCATTATCCCAAGCGTTATGTTCAAATACTTGGGATTTATCAGTTAAGTTACGGTTTCCGAATTGTTGACGCTTTGACTCACCAGAATCGCACATTATTCCTTAATTACTGTAACAATAAACAGTACAGCGTACTGTTAGGCTGTTGTTACAATAAATATTATCCTTGATGCCTACCTCCAGTATCTCCGTATGCGCGAGTCAATTTATATTTAGTTATGTGACCAAAATCGTTAACAAATATAAAACGGAAAAGGGTACTAACGGGTAAAACAGTAAAATTACTGTAGCAATTACGGTTAATAGACCAAGTTTGTGAAGGAAAAAATACTCATCATATCCTCAACCGAAGTGTTCACATTTAAAATTCCCGCTATATAGTGCAGCCATTCCTGGTTAGCTAAAGGAGTAACTAAGTAGTTCATATGAGTATTTCAATTTAATATGTTTATTATGATAAATCTGTTTACTATGGTAGGCCTATGTCTCTATGTCCCAAAGCCACGCCCACGAGGGGACCCAGGTCAGAGTTAGCGCTGTAGCGGATAGCGCTGATAAGATAGCTGGAAAAACTTGCATAATATTACATCATCCGCTACTAATAGTAACTCCCCATGAAACATTTGTCCAGGGTACCTGGGGCATTTATTTATTACCTGATATTGCATCAGCCATATTAATAACACCTTGGTATAAATAATAGAGTATTTCCTAGGTAGGTATTAAGTTATGCGTACAACTTGACGATAGTAAAATACCGGTACCACTGGAAGTTACGCGTAGTTCTTGTTTACAGAGTTTTGTTAGACCCTGTTTGTATTAGGCCTAGTTTTTTATTCAGTTGCGTTCTTGGTTACCAGCTAGCAACAGCTGAACAGGGTAACAAACACCCAACGTTAAACTAGACTGAACTACGTACCTAGTACCTCTACTGCTATAATCATCACAGTAATCGGTATGGCACATATATGCGACCCTGGATTACAGAGGGACCCACACCCGCCCTCCCCAATGCAACCCGTGCCGCCATCCAACCTATACGCCCCCAGCGGGGACCCTGCACCAGACATAGACGAGGCGACCAGCTACTCTATAACTAGTCGCAGTTTGGTGGACCCCAACCCGTTGGTGTACGAGAACATTGTATCGCTGCTAGCCAACCGGGTTGAATTGAACAACGGTGAGTGTTTCTACGAAGTCGGGATAGGGGACGACTCACAGCAGGGTCTAGCGGAGTCCGAGATGGAAGCGGCGATAGCCACACTGCATCGTATGAGCGGCGAGATCGGTTGTCGGGCCACGTTGCTGAGACAACGAGAGGTTTCCGAGTGGCTCACGGTAGCGGAGTTCATCGTGAGACGGATGGTCGGTGAGTCGGACTTTATAGAAGTGCGAGTGGCGGTAGTCGGCAACGTGGACGCGGGTAAGTCCACATTGCTGGGGGTGCTCACCCACGGCGAGTTGGACAACGGGAGGGGCGTAGCAAGACAGAAACTCTTCCGACACAAACACGAGATGGAGACCGGTCGTACTAGCAGTGTCGGCAACGACATCCTCGGGTTCGATATCGCCGGTAACATCGTCAATAAGGTAGACGCGCACAGCTCGTCCTTGGATTGGACCTCGATATGCGAGGACGCCGCCAAGGTTGTCACCTTTATAGACCTCGCCGGACACGAGAAGTATCTGAAGACCACGATCTTCGGGATGACCGGACACGTTCCGGACTTCGGGATGTTGATGATCGGGGCGAACGCGGGAATAATCGGGATGACGAAGGAGCACCTCGGGTTGGCGTTGGCGCTGAGTGTGCCGGTGTTCGTTGTCGTTACCAAGATCGATATGTGTCCCAGTAACGTGTTGGCCGAGACCCTGAAACTCCTACATAAGGTTCTGAAGTCACCCGGCTGTAGGAAGATACCGGTACCCGTCTCCAACAAGGATGACGTCATAGTGACGGCGTCTAACTTCACGAGTCAGAGAGTTTGTCCAATATTCCAGGTAAGTCTGGTGCGGGTTCACTTCTAGAATGATAATTTAAAAATTTTCGCGAAATTAACTTTAATTCGGCAATTTTATTACAATTGAAATGTTTGTTAACATTAATAGAAGTTAATATTTGGCTTTTGAAAATTTGCTATAAATTAATTTCATAAACTTTAGGCATAATTTATCGCAAGTAGAATAATTTAATCTGATAATTATTATTAATATTATCAGTTATAATAATTAAATTAACAACAGTATTTATAATATGATTCCTGTAGAATATTTTATTCATTTAGAAAGTTAAAATAAATTTAACACAGTTTATTTACTTAGTAAATCAACTCTCTTCTCGTTACCTAAATCCCCCAGGTCTCCAACGTTACCGGCGAGAACCTCCCGCTCCTAAAGACCTTCCTGAACCTGCTGTCCCCGCGGATGGGAACCCACGCGACCGACGCGTCCGAGTTCCAGATCGACGACATCTACTCGGTCCCCGGGGTCGGCACAGTGGTGTCCGGGACCACGATGCGCGGGGTCATACAGCTGAACGACTCGCTGCTACTGGGCCCCGACCCCCTGGGGCAGTTCGTAAACATCGCGATCCGCACGATACACCGGAAACGGATGCCCGTCAAGGAGGTCCGAGGGGGGCAGACCGCCTCGTTCGCCTTGAAGAAGATCAAAAGGAGTCAGATCCGCAAGGGGATGGTGATAGTCTCACCGGCGGTGCAACCCCAGGCCTGTTGGGAGTTCGAGGGGGACATCCTGGTGCTGCACCATCCCACCACTATCTGCGCTCGCTACCAGGCTATGGTCCACTGCGGGAGTGTTAGACAGACGGCCAGTATCACCGCCATGGACTTGGATTGTCTGCGGACTGGCGATAAATCTCGGGTTCACTTCCGGTTTATAAAACAACCGGAATACATCCGGGAGGGGAGTCGGTTGGTGTTCCGGGAGGGTCGAACCAAGGCAGTGGGGAACGTTGTTAAAGTGTTCCCGCATGTAGTGGGGCTGCCCCAGTCCCATCGGGCCGTAAAGGTCAATAAGATGCGACCCAGGGGCTGCGAAGGGGAGCCTTTAGCGCCTCTTAGCGGCAATAAGGAGAATCAGCCGCGGTCTCGGGGTAAACGGTCGCGTAGGGGTAACAGCGAGTCTGGTGTGACTCACCCGGGGTCTACTGCTAGTCGGAGCGACAATCCCACCACCCACAGACCGCGAGAGAATGAGAGTGAATCAACTCAAAGTCGCGAGTTGGATAAATAGTCGCAGAGATTAGTCTGGGATTAATGCAATCAATAACTCGACTTTATTCTAGATGTAATCATTACGATTTATAATGGGTGGGGTGGATGTTTCATTATGAATGGTTTTGTGCTGCACTCTAACTCTTATTGCGGACAGACTACGTGGTACATCTCTTATTTAATTGGTTGATGTGTTTGAACACGGTGCATTAGTTACTTACAAGCTATAGGATCTCACCACTTTATTAAGTGGCTAATAGCAGCTGTTTATAATGGGTCTACATCGTTTCAGGAGGCTTTTTATATTTATAGCTATTGGTTTTTTTTAAGAAAATCCCAATGATTTTATTCTGTTTTAGAAATGAAATGATGATTTATTGTGGGTTTGTATGAATTTCTTTGTGAATAAAATAAGGTCGATGTAATAAATTATGGTTGATGTTTGTTAAAAATTATAATTATGTTTTTAGACTTTATGTGTTAAGGTATTATTTTTAAATGTTTTAATTAATCATAAACTATCTCATTACATTAATAACTGTGCTGTTGGTTAATATACAGATTTGGACACATCTGAACTTTTCTTATATTGTAATGGTTCGCCAAGCATGTGATGTTACCAACCTAGCCTGTATGTATTCATAAAAACTGGGAACCAAAACGCAGACTTAATGTTGCGTGCTAACAACGATTACCAGACGGTAGTCCGCTAACTGACAGTATGTTTCACCTCACAGCGGAATCCATTCTCAAGAGGCTCAAGTTAGGAAATGTAACCAAGGGTGGAGTCCCATATACGTGAACATTGTAGACTAACCAAAGGGAAGCAGCACCAGAAACTTTCTCCAATAACGTTTCGGAATAATTGTTGCCCTAACGTGTATTAGTCTACCATAAATCCGTTTTAAATTTATGTTTCTTTTTGGGTAAAAATAATCCTAATATTATGTATAAAGTTATAAGTACTTTATGTAGCCGATTAAGTGTTTCTGGAATACATGATTTTACTCAAAAGTTTGTTCACAAATGGGACAATTAATATAATGTACATATGTAATAAAATTATATTAATGTCCTAGTTGAAAATGCGACATATTTAATTTAATATTTGAAGGGTTAATGTGGGGCGAATCAAAACTGTGAGCCATCAACGAAGTGTAATAATTATACTGTGGCCGTTTTCTAAAAGTATGTGTGTTGGGCGAGCCATGTGAGCCTGGGTATAATTAGTGGGGACGTCAGTCATTGTCGTCGTCGTTGTCGGAAATGTTTGATGGATGAAATTGAACCAAACTTAGTACACAGGTAGTAAATTATACAGAGAAACAGACTTCTGTAGTTCATCTCTCTGCCGCGGGGGCAAATTTACAGAAACGTAAAAGTAGCTGTAATTATAGTATCAACCATCAGATTCATCTGAAATTTGGTAGGAGAGACGTCCGAGCGTTGCAGAATAAATTTCAGTTCCTCTGTCTGCCGCTAGGGGGCGAATTACTACGTCCACTAATTGTACCTCTGGACTTACGTGCAGCGCGAAGTCCCCACGTACGTGTCATATAATATGTGTGTCGGAAGCCAATAATTAACTGCATGTTCCTTTAACACAAGAGTCCCAGTAGCCAATAAACGCCGCGTAATTCTAGTTTTACTTTTCGTCATGCAACCTACTCACTTCCCTTGCTATCTCTGCAAAATTGCAGTTGCACAGCGACTGTTAGTGGTTGTTTGAGGAATTGAACATAACTAGCCATATAGTATAATTGTAATTTATTGTTCGATAAGATGGCTTGCAGCTTTTGCTGCACGAAGGCCCCACACGTGTCTATATTATGTGTGTGGCTGTGTTGTAGGTGGGGGATGGACTGACAGTACGTACATTAACAGTATGATGTGTAAGATTTTATTTAAAGGATAAAACAGATGCTAATTATAAAGTGTGAAAATATGAAAATATACGTCTCTACTTGGGGCAAATAATAAGTGGAGATAAATAATGTTATGCGGTAGTCAGGGTTGTGTATGTTGGGGTGTCAATGTCTGTTGGAGGCCAATAACAATAATTAATTAAATAGCCATAAAGGATAAGTGTTTGCCGAGATGGGTCGCGAGCTCACGTAGTCCCGACGCGGGTTACTCAATGAATAAACTGTTAGGAATACATTTTAGGGGGAAAGATGAAGATTTTAAGGTATATATTGTTGTTTGTGTTTTAGGAAGCTGGGTAAATCGACCAAGACTTGCACTGCAACATCCTCCCGGGGTTCCAGCGAAGGGTCACCTCCGTTTCTGCCGCTGAGCGACTCTGAAAGATTCGAGATGGATGTAACAGAATCTTTGCGGGTCCTGGAGGATCGGGCTGCCATGCTCGCTGCGAGGATCGATATACGGAACCAACCGGAGTACCAAAGGGAGATGGTGAAGAATTACATAGAGGAAGCCAGTAAACAGTACAGTGGATACCAGGAGGTTGGTGGTGAGCGGGAGGGTATGGGTTAAATAATCAATTAGGGGAAAGGGGCAGATTACTGTGGTACGTTATTCTAACAAAAACAATAAACAAAAGTCAATAGTTACAGTTTCATGTTTGATGGTAAATCAGGTTTGCGTTGGGTTCCCATAGTGAGGGATAATAGCGAAAGAGCAATCCCCCCCCCCCCCCCCCCCCTCCCGATGGTAAATTCCTGATAGTATTCAGCGGTGATCTGGTAGCACATTCTGTTTCGTAGGAAGTACAGGAGCTCTATTCTGTACAAGACTGTAGTGCATTTACACTTCGACCCTTCTCCATCGATCACCGCCTTATTGTGGCCAAGGTAAGACTTAGTCTCCGCCCTAGAAGAATTACGAAATCTGCCTTGCCACGGCATGACTGGTCCTCTCTGTTGCAACAGCCAAGTGTGAGATCCAGCTTCACATTACAGCTGAGCAACAGGTATGAGGTTCTTGCCTCTGAGGCGGCAGATCACTGTGAGGGCTATACTGCCTTCACACAGGCAGTTAAGTTAGCAGAAACAGTTCCTGTATACCCTCGAAACAGGAAAGTAGTAGTAGTAGCAGCGATGTGGTTGCTACCGATTGTTGTGCAGACGTTTGTGTAATATGCGGGATTCGCTACATTATTCGCTACATATTAAATTTATAGTAATTTAAGATTAATTGGTTTTATAAGTCGATTAAATACCTCAAGTCAATTTGAATTTCTCTTTATTGTACAGAGTCGTCACGCATCAAAGAGACTAGTTATTATTCCTGAATCGAACACGCATCCCGCAGTTCGCGATGGTTTCCATGGAAACACCAATAATAAAGAACACCATGGAAGTCCCGTTCACACATCTAGCACGCGATTGGAGAGCCAGTACATTGATCCTCCAGGCTATTGGTCCAGTCAGAGCGTCGGTAAAGTTTGCTCTAACCCTGCTGCTCTGAAGGACGGCTACTTTGATTCGTCGCGTTACCCTATTGGCGGTTGTCAAGGCAACTCCAGAAAGGAAGCGCGGCGTATTGAATACCGATTGGACGGTAATATAAGATGTCGACGTGTTGATTGTGTTAATTTTGCTTCTGGGGCCACTGATTATTTCTGCAGTGAATGTTATAAAGATATCCCTCCACCACCATGTAGCTGATAATTATGTAATTTGTTTCACCAATATTTATTTCACTTCTATAATAATTAATATTATGGAATATTAGGCGGAAAGATAGGTCACCTCCTTAGTTTAGTATAATATTTTTGGCTTTTAACAGCTTCTTCGATTTGACACTATTCTATGTTCGATATTTATTTGTGCCCCCGGTGCGGTAACCGTCTGTTTACTGTTAACAGGTAACGATGGTTTACCGGTGGTTTTACAGTAATAATGTTTAGCTAATATGGGATATAATTATCTCACACTAACTGTGCATTCTTTATATTAGAATTAATCTCATTTGTCGATGTATATAATAATTTAATTTGTTTTTATTATTATTTAAAATTTCCTCATGCTTAGTTTTTAATGTCGTTTTTATTTTTTGTAAATTTTTTTTTATATTTCTATTTGGATATAATTTTGTGCTAACATATTCTGCAACTAACGTTAGCTTTCTTAGCTTTTTCTCTGACTGTGTAGTTAGTTATTGGCGCAACATATAACTTCATCATTAATTTTACACTGCAAGAGTTGCACCGACGGCTATTCCTCACCACCACTCTCTAGGAGGTAATAATTAGTTGCTGTCAGCTGTCTTTGTTTGTTTAAAATTGTATATTTCTTTTTAAGATCTAACATTTTAGTATGTGAGATTCCGGCCTACGGTTACAAAAAAATTCAGTTTTTTAATGATTCTAATACACATTTATGAATCGAACACTGAAAACATATTTCAAATCCATCAACGTGTAGTCGAGATATTGAGTTTTGACAATTAGCAGTCTCATGACCAACTATTAGCAAAGAAAAATCAATATGGGTTTTCTTGGTCAGTGATTTCATTTCCGATGTCTATTTTCACGTTTGACTGATTATTTAAGGTCTGCATATTTTTTGACAGACAGACTGACATACAGACGGACATACATACTAACTGCCATATAGACAGACTAAACTCTATCAAATATGAAATGTGACTTCGGAAATGAAATCACCGTCCACGAAAAGCCCTAAAGTGAAACATTTTATTAGTTAAAATGTTTCCTTAATTTTTAACAGACAAACAGACAGACCAACAGACCGACTAACTGACATTCAGACAGCCTAGATCCTGTCAAACCTGAAGTCGATATTGGAAATGGAATCACCTTCCAAGAAAACCCCCAAAGCAAAACATTTTGGTGGCTATCATGTTTCCCAAAACATTTTGGTGGCTATCATGTTTCCCAAAACATTTTGGTGGCTATCATGTTTCCCAAAACATTTTGGTGGCTATCATGTTTCCCAAAACATTTTGGTGGCTATCATGTTTCCCAAAACATTTTGGTGGCTATCATGTTTCCCAAAACATTTTGGTGGCTATCATGTTTCCCAAAACATTTTGGTGGCTATCATGTTTCCCAAAACATTTTGGTGGCTATCATGTTTCCCAAAACATTTTGGTGGCTATCATGTTTCCCAAAACATTTTGGTGGCTATCATGTTTCCCAAAACATTTTGGTGGCTATCATGTTTCCGAAAACATTTTGGTGGCTATCATGTTTCCCTAAACATTTTGGTGGCTATCATGTTTCCCAAAACATTTTGGTGGCTATCATGTTTCCCAAAACATTTTGGTGGCTATCATGTTTCCCAAAACATTTTGGTGGCTATCATGTTTCCCAAAACATTTTGGTGGCTATCATGTTTCCCAAAACATTTTGGTGGCTATCATGTTTCCCAAAACATTTTGGTGGCTATCATGTTTCCCTAAACATTTTGGTGGCTATCATGTTTCCCAAAACATTTTGGTGGCTATCATGTTTCCCAAAACATTTTGGTGGCTATCATGTTTCCCAAAACATTTTGGTGGCTATCATGTTTCCCAAAACATTTTGGTGGCTATCATGTTTCCCAAAACATTTTGGTGGCTATCATGTTTCCCAAAACATTTTGGTGGCTATCATGTTTCCCTAAACATTTTGGTGGCTATCATGTTTCCCAAAACATTTTGGTGGCTATCATGTTTCCCAAAACATTTTGGTGGCTATCATGTTTCCCAAAACATTTTGGTGGCTATCATGTTTCCCTAAACAGTTTGGTGGCTATCATGTTTCCCAAAACATTTTGGTGGCTATCATGTTTCCCAAAACATTTTGGTGGCTATCATGTTTCCCAAAACATTTTGGTGGCTATCATGTTTCCCAAAACATTTTGGTGGCTATCATGTTTCCCAAAACATTTTGGTGGCTATCATGTTTCCCTAAACATTTTGGTGGCTATCATGTTTCCCAAAACATTTTGGTGGCTATCATGTTTCCCAAAACATTTTGGTGGCTATCATGTTTCCCAAAACATTTTGGTGGCTATCATGTTTCCCAAAACATTTTGGTGGCTATCATGTTTCCCAAAACATTTTGGTGGCTATCATGTTTCCCAAAACATTTTGGTGGCTATCATGTTTCCCAAAACATTTTGGTGGCTATCATGTTTCCCAAAACATTTTGGTGGCTATCATGTTTCCCTAAACATTTTGGTGGCTATCATGTTTCATGTTTCCCTAATTTTTGACAGACAAACAGACTGATTGACAGTCTAGAATCCTTCAGTCGTCTAAAGTAAAAATTTGAAATGAAATCACTGAACAGGAAATCTCATAGCGAAAATTATCCTGTAGGCCAAATACAATTACAGTATTTTGAAAAAGTAATGCCTATCTTACAAAGAATTGGCCACTACAAATTATAATAATTTCAATATTATTGAGGTCTACAAAAAATCAAATAACTCCAAAAGTAAAATAGATGTGAAAATTTCGTTTACAGTTTTATAATTACCAAAAAATTACGTTCTAGAAGAAGTAAAAAAATTCGATTTTTTAAAACCAAATCAACTATTTTGACTTCAACCTCTAATTCACTGAAATTATATTTTGCAACGTTAGATCGATTTCTTGATCAAACTTCACATATATACCAATAAATAATTTGTTACATGGCATGATCTTGTTGACATGATCTTGTTGACATGGCAAAACATACCTCACATATTCTAGGACGATACAAAACATACCTCACATATTCTAGGTTGATACAAAACATACCTCACATATTCTAGGTCGATACAAAACATACCTCACATATTCTAGGTAAATACAAAACATACCTCACATATTCTAGGTAAATACAAAACATACCTCACATATTCTAGGACGATACAAAACATACCTCACATATTCTAGGTAAATACAAAACATACCTCACATATTCTAGGTAAATACAAAACATCCTCACATATTCTAGGTAAATACAAAACATACCTCACATATTCTAGGTAAATACAAAACATACCTCACATATTCTAGGTCGATACAAAACATACCTCACATATTCTAGGTCGATACAAAACATACCTCACATATTCTAGGTCGATACAAAACATACCTCACATATTCTAGGTAAATACAAAACATACCTCACATATTCTAGGTCGATACAAAACATACCTCACATATTCTAGGACGATACAAAACATACCTCACATATTCTAGGTAAATACAAAACATACCTCACATATTCTAGGTCGATACAAAACATACCTCACATATTCTAGGTCGATACAAAACATACCTCACATATTCTAGGACGATACAAAACATACCTCACATATTCTAGGACGATACAAAACATACCTCACATATTCTAGGTCGATACAAAACATCCTCACATATTCTAGGTCGATACAAAACATACCTCACATATTCTAGGTCGATACAAAACATACCTCACATATTCTAGGTCGATACAAAACATACCTCACATATTCTAGGTCGATACAAAACATACCTCACATATTCTATGTCGATACAAAACATCCTCACATATTCTAGGTCGATACAAAACATACCTCACATATTCTAGGTCGATACAAAACATACCTCACATATTCTAGGTCGATACAAAACATACCTCACATATTCTAGGTCGATACAAAACATACCTCACATATTCTAGGTCGATACAAAACATACCTCACATATTCTAGGTCGATACAAAACATACCTCACATATTCTAGGTCGATACAAAACATACCTCACATATTCTAGGTAAATACAAAACATACCTCACATATTCTAGGTCGATACAAAACATACCTCACATATTCTAGGTCGATACAAAACATACCTCACATATTCTAGGTCGATACAAAACATACCTCACATATTCTAGGTCGATACAAAACATACCTCACATATTCTAGGTCGATACAAAACATACCTCACATATTCTAGGTCGATACAAAACATACCTCACATATTCTAGGACGATACAAAACATACCTCACATATTCTAGGTAAATACAAAACATACCTCACATATTCTAGGTCGATACAAAACATACCTCACATATTCTATGTCGATACAAAACATCCTCACATATTCTAGGTCGATACAAAACATACCTCACATATTCTAGGTCGATACAAAACATACCTCACATATTCTAGGTCGATACAAAACATACCTCACATATTCTAGGTCGATACAAAACATACCTCACATATTCTAGGTAAATACAAAACATACCTCACATATTCTAGGTCGATACAAAACATACCTCACATATTCTAGGACGATACAAAACATACCTCACATATTCTAGGTAAATACAAAACATACCTCACATATTCTAGGTCGATACAAAACATACCTCACATTAGGTAAATACAAAACATACCTCACATATTCTAGGACGATACAAAACATACCTCACATATTCTAGGACGATACAAAACATACCTCACATATTCTAGGTAAATACAAAACATACCTCACATATTCTAGGTCGACACAAAACATACCTCACATATTCTAGGTCGATACAAAACATACCTCACATATTCTAGGTCGATACAAAACATCCTCACATATTCTAGGTCGATACAAAACATACCTCACATATTCTAGGTCGATACAAAACATACCTCACATATTCTAGGTCGATACATAACATACCTCACATATTCTAGGTCGATACAAAACATACCTCACATATTCTAGGTCGATACAAAACATACCTCACATATTCTAGGTCGATACAAAACATACCTCACATATTCTAGGTCGATACAAAACATACCTCACATATTCTAGGTCGATACAAAACATACCTCACATATTCTAGATCGATACAAAACATACCTCACATATTCTAGGTCGATACAAAACATACCTCACATATTCTAGGTCGATACAAAACATACCTCACATATTCTATGTCGATACAAAACATCCTCACATATTCTAGGTCGATACAAAACATACCTCACATATTCTAGGTCGATACAAAACATACCTCACATATTCTAGGTAAATACAAAACATACCTCACATATTCTAGGTCGATACAAAACATACCTCACATATTCTAGGTCGATACAAAACATACCTCACATATTCTATGTCGATACAAAACATCCTCACATATTCTAGGTCGATACAAAACATACCTCACATATTCTAGGTCGATACAAAACATCCTCACATATTCTAGGTAAATACAAAACATACCTCACATATTCTAGGTCGATACAAAACATACCTCACATATTCTAGGTCGATACAAAACATACCTCACATATTCTAGGTCGATACAAAACATACCTCACATATTCTAGGTCGATACAAAACATCCTCACATATTCTAGGACGATACAAAACATACCTCACATATTCTAGGTCGATACAAAACATCCTCACATATTCTAGGTCGATACAAAACATACCTCACATATTCTAGGTCGATACAAAACATACCTCACATATTCTAGGTCGATACAAAACATACCTCACATATTCTAGGACGATACAAAACATACCTCACATATTCTAGGTCGATACAAAACATACCTCACATATTCTAGGTCGATACAAAACATCCTCACATATTCTAGGTAAATACAAAACATACCTCACATATTCTAGGTCGATACAAAACATCCTCACATATTCTAGGTCGATACAAAACATACCTCACATATTCTAGGTCGATACAAAACATACCTCACATATTCTAGGTCGATACAAAACATCCTCACATATTCTTGGACGATACAAAACATACCTCACATATTCTAGGTAAATACAAAACATACCTCACATATTCTAGGTCGATACAAAACATACCTCACATATTCTAGGTCGATACAAAACATCCTCACATATTCTAGGTAAATACAAAACATACCTCACATATTCTAGGTCGATACAAAACATACCTCACATATTCTAGGTCGATACAAAACATCCTCACATATTCTAGGTAAATACAAAACATACCTCACATATTCTAGGTCGATACAAAACATACCTCACATATTCTAGGTCGATACAAAACATCCTCACATATTCTAGGACGATACAAAACATACCTCACATATTCTAGGTCGATACAAAACATACCTCACATATTCTAGGTCGATACAAAACATACCTCACATATTCTAGGTCGATACAAAACATACCTCACATATTCTAGGTCGATACAAAACATCCTCACATATTCTAGGTAAATACAAAACATACCTCACATATTCTAGGTCGATACAAAACATCCTCACATATTCTAGGTCGATACAAAACATACCTCACATATTCTAGGTCGATACAAAACATACCTCACATATTCTAGGTCGATACAAAACATACCTCACATATTCTAGGTCGATACAAAACATACCTCACATATTCTAGGTCGATACAAAACATACCTCACATATTCTAGGTCGATACAAAACATCCTCACATATTCTAGGTAAATACAAAACATACCTCACATATTCTAGGTCGATACAAAACATACCTCACATATTCTAGGTCGATACAAAACATACCTCACATATTCTAGGTCGATACAAAACATCCTCACATATTCTAGGTCGATACAAAACATCCTCACATATTCTAGGTCGATACAAAACATACCTCACATATTCTAGGACGATACAAAACATCCTCACATATTCTAGGTCGATACAAAACATCCTCACATATTCTAGGTCGATACAAAACATACCTCACATATTCTAGGTCGATACAAAACATACCTCACATATTCTAGGTCGATACAAAACATCCTCACATATTCTAGGTAAATACAAAACATACCTCACATATTCTAGGTCGATACAAAACATACCTCACATATTCTAGGTCGATACAAAACATACCTCACATATTCTAGGTCGATACAAAACATACCTCACATATTCTAGGTCGATACAAAACATACCTCACATATTCTAGGTCGATACAAAACATCCTCACATATTCTAGGTAAATACAAAACATACCTCACATATTCTAGGTCGATACAAAACATACCTCACATATTCTAGGTCGATACAAAACATACCTCACATATTCTAGGTCGATACAAAACATCCTCACATATTCTAGGTCGATACAAAACATCCTCACATATTCTAGGTCGATACAAAACATACCTCACATATTCTAGGTCGATACAAAACATCCTCACATATTCTAGGTCGATACAAAACATCCTCACATATTCTAGGTCGATACAAAACATACCTCACATATTCTAGGTCGATACAAAACATACCTCACATATTCTAGGTCGATACAAAACATACCTCACATATTCTAGGTCGATACAAAACATACCTCACATATTCTAGGTCGATACAAAACATCCTCACATATTCTAGGTCGATACAAAACATACCTCACATATTCTAGGTCGATACAAAACATACCTCACATATTCTAGGTAAATACAAAACATACCTCACATATTCTAGGTCGACACAAAACATACCTCACATATTCTAGGTCGATACAAAACATACCTCACATATTCTAGGTCGATACAAAACATCCTCACATATTCTAGGTCGATACAAAACATACCTCACATATTCTAGGTCGATACAAAACATACCTCACATATTCTAGGTCGATACATAACATACCTCACATATTCTAGGTCGATACAAAACATACCTCACATATTCTAGGTCGATACAAAACATACCTCACATATTCTAGGTCGATACAAAACATACCTCACATATTCTAGGTCGATACAAAACATACCTCACATATTCTAGGTCGATACATAACATACCTCACATATTCTAGGTCGATACAAAACATACCTCACATATTCTAGGTCGATACAAAACATACCTCACATATTCTAGGTAAATACAAAACATACCTCACATATTCTAGGTCGATACAAAACATACCTCACATATTCTATGTCGATACAAAACATCCTCACATATTCTAGGTCGATACAAAACATACCTCACATATTCTAGGTCGATACAAAACATACCTCACATATTCTAGGTCGATACAAAACATACCTCACATATTCTAGGTCGATACAAAACATCCTCACATATTCTAGGTAAATACAAAACATCCTCACATATTCTAGGACGATACAAAACATACCTCACATATTCTAGGTCGATACAAAACATACCTCACATATTCTAGGTCGATACAAAACATACCTCACATATTCTAGGTCGATACAAAACATCCTCACATATTCTAGGTAAATACAAAACATACCTCACATATTCTAGGTCGATACAAAACAGACCTCACATATTCTAGGTCGATACAAAACATACCTCACATATTCTAGGTAAATACAAAACATACCTCACATATTCTAGGTCGATACAAAACATACCTCACATATTCTAGGTAAATACAAAACATACCTCATATATTCTAGGTCGATACAAAACATACCTCACATATTCTAGGACGATACAAAACATACCTCACATATTCTAGGTCGATACAAAACATACCTCACATATTCTAGGTAAATACAAAACATACCTCACATATTCTAGGTCGATACAAAACATACCTCACATATTCTAGGTCGATACAAAACATCCTCACATATTCTAGGTCGATACAAAACATACCTCACATATTCTAGGTAAATACAAAACATACCTCACATATTCTAGGTCGATACAAAACATACCTCACATATTCTAGGTCGATACAAAACATCCTCACATATTCTAGGTCGATACAAAACATACCTCACATATTCTAGGTCGATACAAAACATACCTCACATATTCTAGGTCGATACAAAACATACCTCACATATTCTAGGTCGATACAAAACATACCTCACATATTCTAGGTCGATACAAAACATACCTCACATATTCTAGGTCGATACAAAACATCCTCACATATTCTAGGTAAATACAAAACATACCTCACATATTCTAGGTCGATACAAAACATACCTCACATATTCTAGGTCGATACAAAACATACCTCACATATTCTAGGTCGATACAAAACATCCTCACATATTCTAGGTCGATACAAAACATCCTCACATATTCTAGGTCGATACAAAACATACCTCACATATTCTAGGACGATACAAAACATCCTCACATATTCTAGGTCGATACAAAACATCCTCACATATTCTAGGTCGATACAAAACATACCTCACATATTCTAGGTCGATACAAAACATACCTCACATATTCTAGGTCGATACAAAACATCCTCACATATTCTAGGTAAATACAAAACATACCTCACATATTCTAGGTCGATACAAAACATACCTCACATATTCTAGGTCGATACAAAACATACCTCACATATTCTAGGTCGATACAAAACATACCTCACATATTCTAGGTCGATACAAAACATACCTCACATATTCTAGGTCGATACAAAACATCCTCACATATTCTAGGTAAATACAAAACATACCTCACATATTCTAGGTCGATACAAAACATACCTCACATATTCTAGGTCGATACAAAACATACCTCACATATTCTAGGTCGATACAAAACATCCTCACATATTCTAGGTCGATACAAAACATCCTCACATATTCTAGGTCGATACAAAACATACCTCACATATTCTAGGTCGATACAAAACATCCTCACATATTCTAGGTCGATACAAAACATCCTCACATATTCTAGGTCGATACAAAACATACCTCACATATTCTAGGTCGATACAAAACATACCTCACATATTCTAGGTCGATACAAAACATACCTCACATATTCTAGGTCGATACAAAACATACCTCACATATTCTAGGTCGATACAAAACATACCTCACATATTCTAGGTAAATACAAAACATACCTCACATATTCTAGGTCGATACAAAACATACCTCACATATTCTAGGTCGATACAAAACATCCTCACATATTCTAGGTCGATACAAAACATACCTCACATATTCTAGGTAGATACAAAACATACCTCACATATTCTAGGTCGATACAAAACATACCTCACATATTCTAGGTCGATACAAAACATCCTCACATATTCTAGGTCGATACAAAACATACCTCACATATTCTAGGTCGATACAAAACATACCTCACATATTCTAGGTCGATACAAAACATACCTCACATATTCTAGGTCGATACAAAACATACCTCACATATTCTAGGTCGATACAAAACATACCTCACATATTCTAGGTCGATACAAAACATCCTCACATATTCTAGGTCAATACAAAACATACCTCACATATTCTAGGTCGATACAAAACATACCTCACATATTCTAGGTCGATACAAAACATACCTCACATATTCTAGGTCGATACAAAACATCCTCACATATTCTAGGTCGATACAAAACATCCTCACATATTCTAGGTCGATACAAAACATACCTCACATATTCTAGGTCGATACAAAACATCCTCACATATTCTAGGTCGATACAAAACATCCTCACATATTCTAGGTCGATACAAAACATACCTCACATATTCTAGGTCGATACAAAACATACCTCACATATTCTAGGTCGATACAAAACATCCTCACATATTCTAGGTAGATACAAAACATACCTCACATATTCTAGGTCGATACAAAACATACCTCACATATTCTAGGTCGATACAAAACATACCTCACATATTCTAGGTCGATACAAAACATACCTCACATATTCTAGGTCGATACAAAACATACCTCACATATTCTAGGTCGATACAAAACATCCTCACATATTCTAGGTAAATACAAAACATACCTCACATATTCTAGGTCGATACAAAACATACCTCACATATTCTAGGTCGATACAAAACATACCTCACATATTCTAGGTCGATACAAAACATCCTCACATATTCTAGGTCGATACAAAACATACCTCACATATTCTAGGTCGATACAAAACATACCTCACATATTCTAGGTCGATACAAAACATCCTCACATATTCTAGGTCGATACAAAACATCCTCACATATTCTAGGTCGATACAAAACATACCTCACATATTCTAGGTCGATACAAAACATACCTCACATATTCTAGGTCGATACAAAACATACCTCACATATTCTAGGTCGATACAAAACATACCTCACATATTCTAGGTCGATACAAAACATCCTCACATATTCTAGGTCGATACAAAACATACCTCACATATTCTAGGTCGATACAAAACATACCTCACATATTCTAGGTAAATACAAAACATACCTCACATATTCTAGGTCGATACAAAACATACCTCACATATTCTAGGTCGATACAAAACATACCTCACATATTCTAGGTCGATACAAAACATCCTCACATATTCTAGGTCGATACAAAACATACCTCACATATTCTAGGTCGATACAAAACATACCTCACATATTCTAGGTCGATACAAAACATACCTCACATATTCTAGGTCGATACAAAACATACCTCACATATTCTAGGTCGATACAAAACATACCTCACATATTCTAGGTCGATACAAAACATACCTCACATATTCTAGGTCCATACAAAACATACCTCACATATTCTAGGTCGATACAAAACATACCTCACATATTCTAGGTCGATACAAAACATACCTCACATATTCTAGGTAAATACAAAACATACCTCACATATTCTAGGTCGATACAAAACATACCTCACATATTCTAGGTCGATACAAAACATCCTCACATATTCTAGGTCGATACAAAACATACCTCACATATTCTAGGTCGATACAAAACATACCTCACATATTCTAGGTCGATACAAAACATACCTCACATATTCTAGGTCGATACAAAACATACCTCACATATTCTAGGTCGATACAAAACATACCTCACATATTCTAGGTCGATACAAAACATACCTCACATATTCTAGGTCGATACAAAACATACCTCACATATTCTAGGTAAATACAAAACATACCTCACATATTCTAGGTAAATACAAAACATACCTCACATATTCTAGGTCGATACAAAACATACCTCACATATTCTAGGTCGATACAAAACATACCTCACATATTCTAGGTCGATACAAAACATACCTCACATATTCTAGGTCGATACAAAACATACCTCACATATTCTAGGTCGATACAAAACATACCTCACATATTCTAGGTCGATACAAAACATACCTCACATATTCTAGGTCGATACAAAACATACCTCACATATTCTAGGTCGATACAAAACATACCTCACATATTCTAGGTCGATACAAAACATACCTCACATATTCTAGGTCGATACAAAACATACCTCACATATTCTAGGTCGATACAAAACATACCTCACATATTCTAGGTCGATACAAAACATACCTCACATATTCTAGGTCGATACAAAACATACCTCACATATTCTAGGTAAATACAAAACATACCTCACATATTCTAGGACGATACAAAACATCCTCACATATTCTAGGTAAATACAAAACATCCTCACATATTCTAGGACGATACAAAACATCCTCACATATTCTAGGTAAATACAAAACATCCTCACATATTCTAGGACGATACAAAACATACCTCACATATTCTAGGTCGATACAAAACATACCTCACATATTCTAGGTAAATACAAAACATACCTCACATATTCTAGGTCGATACAAAACATACCTCACATATTCTAGGTAAATACAAAACATACCTCACATATTCTAGGTCGATACAAAACATACCTCACATATTCTAGGACGATACAAAACATACCTCACATATTCTAGGTCGATACATAACATACCTCACATATTCTAGGTCGATACAAAACATACCTCACATATTCTAGGACGATACAAAACATACCTCACATATTCTAGGTCGATACAAAACATACCTCACATATTCTAGGTCGATACAAAACATACCTCACATATTCTAGGTAAATACAAAACATACCTCACATATTCTAGGACGATACAAAACATACCTCACATATTCTAGGTCGATACAAAACATACCTCACATATTCTAGGTCGATACAAAACATACCTCACATATTCTAGGTAAATACAAAACATACCTCACATATTCTAGGACGATACAAAACATACCTCACATATTCTAGGACGATACAAAACATACCTCACATATTCTAGGTCGATACAAAACATACCTCACATATTCTAGGTCGATACAAAACATACCTCACATATTCTAGGTCGATACAAAACATACCTCACATATTCTAGGTCGATACAAAACATACCTCACATATTCTAGGTAAATACAAAACATACCTCACATATTCTAGGTAGATACAAAACATACCTCACATATTCTAGGTCGATACAAAACATACCTCACATATTCTAGGTCGATACAAAACATACCTCACATATTCTAGGTCGATACAAAACATACCTCACATATTCTAGGTCGATACAAAACATACCTCACATATTCTAGGTCGATACAAAACATACCTCACATATTCTAGGTCGATACAAAACATACCTCACATATTCTAGGTCGATACAAAACATACCTCACATATTCTAGGTCGATACAAAACATACCTCACATATTCTAGGTCGATACAAAACATACCTCACATATTCTAGGTCGATACAAAACATACCTCACATATTCTAGGTCGATACAAAACATACCTCACATATTCTAGGTCGATACAAAACATACCTCACATATTCTAGGTCGATACAAAACATACCTCACATATTCTAGGTAAATACAAAACATACCTCACATATTCTAGGACGATACAAAACATCCTCACATATTCTAGGTAAATACAAAACATCCTCACATATTCTAGGACGATACAAAACATCCTCACATATTCTAGGTAAATACAAAACATCCTCACATATTCTAGGACGATACAAAACATACCTCACATATTCTAGGTCGATACAAAACATACCTCACATATTCTAGGTAAATACAAAACATACCTCACATATTCTAGGTCGATACAAAACATACCTCACATATTCTAGGTAAATACAAAACATACCTCACATATTCTAGGTCGATACAAAACATACCTCACATATTCTAGGACGATACAAAACATACCTCACATATTCTAGGTCGATACATAACATACCTCACATATTCTAGGTCGATACAAAACATACCTCACATATTCTAGGACGATACAAAACATACCTCACATATTCTAGGTCGATACAAAACATACCTCACATATTCTAGGTCGATACAAAACATACCTCACATATTCTAGGTAAATACAAAACATACCTCACATATTCTAGGACGATACAAAACATACCTCACATATTCTAGGTCGATACAAAACATACCTCACATATTCTAGGTCGATACAAAACATACCTCACATATTCTAGGTAAATACAAAACATACCTCACATATTCTAGGACGATACAAAACATACCTCACATATTCTAGGACGATACAAAACATACCTCACATATTCTAGGTCGATACAAAACATACCTCACATATTCTAGGTCGATACAAAACATACCTCACATATTCTAGGTAAATACAAAACATACCTCACATATTCTAGGACGATACAAAACATACCTCACATATTCTAGGACGATACAAAACATACCTCACATATTCTAGGTCGATACAAAACATACCTCACATATTCTAGGTCGATACAAAACATACCTCACATATTCTAGGTCGATACAAAACATACCTCACATATTCTAGGTAAATACAAAACATACCTCACATATTCTAGGTCGATACAAAACATACCTCACATATTCTAGGTAAATACAAAACATACCTCACATATTCTAGGACGATACAAAACATACCTCACATATTCTAGGACGATACAAAACATACCTCACATATTCTAGGTCGATACAAAACATCCTCACATATTCTAGGTAAATACAAAACATACCTCACATATTCTAGGACGATACAAAACATACCTCACATATTCTAGGTAAATACAAAACATACCTCACATATTCTAGGTAAATACAAAACATACCTCACATATTCTAGGTCGATACAAAACATACCTCACATATTCTAGGTAAATACAAAACATACCTCACATATTTGGCAGAATTTTTAGCATTGCTTAATCACAATTACTATGATATTTCAAAGGAAAGACAACATGACCATTTTTAATCTATTTTACTTTGTTGATTTAATATACGTGCAAATTTAATTTATTTAATTTAATTTATTTACTTATTATGCTTCCAAATGTTTGGAAATTACAGTCTCATATACTAGTGACGGGCCTAGCGGCCCGATAAGGAACCGACTTTTTATTTTAAATAAAATAAAAGAGACAACGAGAATTAGTATAGAACTAATAATTATCTAAAAATACAATCATATTTCATACAATAATTATTAATAAATTCGATCTATTATTAGTTGCTCAATTCTAGAACAAAATCGACCTGCAACTAGTGAAGACCTCGTTTTGGAATTTCGAAACCACGCTGGTGCGATGCGCGATATCGTGTTTAGTTAATTAATTGAAAACTCCATCAATTCATGTGCAATCAGTAATAAGAAATCGCTATAAATGTAATTAAATAAAAATTATTCTAGAAAAATTTTCTTCAAAAGTATGAAATCTTGGCATTGGTGACGCGAAACTAGGCTAGTGAGATTCAGGATATTGCGTTTAATATAAAAATCGAAAACGCTATCGAATTCCGTAAAGGCGTTAATAAAATACTGCAACTTTTTTGAAATTTGTAAAATTCTAGAACTAGAAAAAAATAATTTTTGAACGGCGCTGTTTGGGGTTTCGAAACATGGATAGGCTGAAAGAGGACATCGAATTAAGTTTAAAAATGAAAACCCCATCGAATTGGACAAAGCGTTCAGGAGTTATAGCGGATCGAAAAAAATTTACCCCCCCCAGTCGCCAAAAATTTACAGTAATTTAAAATTTTGCAAAATAAATTTTTTGCGTTATTTTTGATGGTGAATCGATTGGCAGTACTTGCTACGAAAATTTTTTTTTGAAATTTTTGGTCAGAAAAAAAAACATGGAAAAAGTATATTTTTAAAAAGATTTGACGTCTTTGCCTATGGTCAGAGAATGATCCAACTCTGTACTTGGCAATCGCTCAAATCCATTCAGCTGAATGGCACAGTAGAGTAAACTAAAGTAAATTCCCTATACAATGTTCTGAAGGGGATACTGACAGAGAGTATTCCAACAATAAAACATTTTGCAATAATGTTGGCATTAATGTAGCCAACGCACTGTGTACTTAAGTCATTCAGCTTACATTAGCAGAGTGAGATATTCGCATAGAACGCATTGGGAAGAGTAATTCAGCTGAGGCGATATTAGATTTCAAACTAAACCAACGAGTTAATGTTTGCTTTGACAGAGAGTGGTGGCCTATACAAACAGTATGGGTGTACTGAGTATAATAATCTTGGCAACCTCATCGATTTATACTAAGCCTTGTGTAGAAATGCATTACATAAGCCATTTTTCATCAGGACACCAGCTGTCATGGGTGTTATTTTACCATTGCGCCTATGGCGTTTTTTCGTTTATGTCTATTTTTCGAGCCCACGGCTCATGGACGAAATAGCGGAACATACCAGGGACCTTAGAATCGCGGTATCTAGCCGCTGTGAAAATTTCATCAAAATCGTTAGAGTAGTTTTGGCTGTAGATCAGTCAGCCAGCCAGCCAGCCAGCCAGCCAGCCAGTCTCGAGCAATTCTTACAGTAATGAACCTCTCGGTTCCTAACTAGCGGCCCGATAAGGAACCGACTTTTTATTTCAAATAAAAGAGACAACGAGAATTATTATAGAACTAATAATTATGTAAAAATACAATCATATTTCATACAATAATTATTAATAAATTCGATCTATTATTAGTTACTCAATTCTAAAACAAAATCGACCTGCAACTAGTGAAGACCTCGTTTTGGAATTTCGAAACCACGCTGGTGCGATGCGCGATATCGTGTTTAGTTAATAAATTGAAAACTCCATCAATTCATGTGCAACCAGTAATAAGAAATCGCGATAAATGTAATTAAATAAAAATTATTCTAGAAAAATTTTCCTCAAAAAGTATGAAGTCTTGGCGTTGGTGACGCGAAACTAGGCTAGTGAGATTCAGGATATTGCGTTTAATATAAAAATCGAAAACGCTATCGAATTCCGTAAAGGCGTTAATAAAATACTGAAACTTTTTTGAAATTTGTAAAATTCTAGAACTGGAAAAAAATATTTTTTGAACGGCGCTGTTTGGGGTTTGGAAACATGGATAGGCTGAAAGAGGACATCTAATTAAGTTGAAAAATGAAAACCCCATCGAATTTAGACAAAGCGTTCCGGAGTTATAGCGGATCGAAAAAAATTGACCCCCCCCAGTCGCCAAAAATTTACAGTAATTTAAAATTTTGCAAAAAAAATTTTTTGCGTTATTTTTGATGGCGAATCGATTGGCAGTACTGGCTACGAAAAATTTTTTTTGAAATTTTTGGTCAGAAAAAAAACATGGAAAAAGTATATTTTTAAAAAGATTTGATGTCTTTGCCTATGGTCAGAGAATGATCCAACTCTGTAACTTGGCAATCGCTCAAATCCATTCAGCTGAATGGCACAGTAGAGTAAACTAAAGTAAATTCCCTATACAATGTTCTGAAGGGGTGACTGAAGAGAGTAATCCAACAATAAAACATTTTGCAATAATGTTGGCATTAATGTAGCCAACACACTGTACTTAACAGTCATTCAGCTTACATTAGCAGAGTGAGATATTACCATAGATTGCATTGGGAAGAGTAATTCAGCTGAGGCGATATTAGATTTCAAACTAAACCAACCAGTTCATAATGTTTGCTTTGACAGAGAGTGGTGGCCTATACAAACAGTATGGGTGTACTGAGTATAATAATCTTGGCAACCTCATCGATTTATTACTAAGCCTTCTGTAGAAATGCATTACATAAGCCATTTTTCATCACGACACCAGCTGTCATGGGTGTTATTTTACCATTGTGCCTATGGCGTTTTTTCGTTTACGTCTATTTTTCGAGCCCACGGCTCATGGACGAAATAGCGGAACATACAAGGGACCTTAGAATCGCGGTATCTAGCCGCTGTGAAAATTTCATCAAAATCGTTAGAGTAGTTTTGGCTGTAGATCAGTCAGTCAGTCAGTCAGCCAGCCAGCCAGCCAGTCTCGAGCAATTCTTACAGTAATGAACCACTCGGTTCCTAATTAATTGATGCAATTAGATAACTTAGGTGTAAATCGTGCGTTATAAGACCTTAATACCCGAACGATTAATTAACAATATTATATATTATTTGTATTTATTACAACCCAAACAATATTATTACAAACTAACAACAATTCTAATACTCAAACTTATATTACTCATCAAGTCTATTACTATCAGACATAGCATGTCAGAAACTCTGACTGTTAAAATAATTATACATTGCAGAAAATTATTTATAAAGAGCAGATAAGTTATTAGAAGAAATACAGGGTATTAAAGTAACTGCCTATGAATATTGAATATGCATCAAATGCAATATTAATTGTTCACATTTTTTTTAAATACAATTTATTTCGTATCTTTGAACACATTAATTGAAAGCAACCAGCAGTTTTTTCGATATATTTAGCATATCCTGGGGTCCACTTCGACTTGCGAGTTATATTTAATGATCTTAAATTATTATATTATAATATTTAGAATTATTTACGGAGCCCCTAAAGGGACATGAGAAAAAAATATTTTTTTTTTCGCTAACTCGTGCGAACGACTTAGTATGTCGTGCGAACGACTTACTAAGTCGTGCGAACGACATACTAAGTCGTGCGAACGACTTACTAAGTCGTGCGAACGACATACTAAGTCGTGCGAACGACTTAACTAACTCGTGCGAACGACTTAGTAAGTCGTTCGCACGAGTTAGTTAAGTCGTTCGCACGACTTAGTAAGTCGTTCGCACGACCTAGTAAGTCGTTCGCACGACTTAGTAAGTCGTTCGCACGACATACTAAGTCGTTCGCACGAGTTAGCGAAAAAAAATATTTTTTTTTCTCATGTCCCTTTAGGGGCTCCGTAATTATTGGCAGTTAGCTGAATATTATAATTAAAGCTTGGTTAGTATAGATTGTGTAATTTAGGCTGCTAACTTCATATTATATTTTGTTTAATAAAATGTTTATTGTTTATATTAAGTAGGTCCCCTATAAGTCACTTTATTTCTTTCTAGCAATATCCTATCATGAGGTGCTCCGTTATTATTATTTTCTCTTGGCGCGGGGGGGGGGGGGATAGGATAAAGGGCTCACTCAAATTGATGATTAGATGGGGATTGAACACAAAACTATTCGACCATAAATTATTATTCGTACATATATTTAAGGTAGCACGAACTTAGTTCCAATCGCACATTTTTAAAGGCGAACTTAGTTCCAATCGCACATTTTTAAAGGCGAACTTAGTTCCAATCGCACATTTTTAACGGCGAACTTAGTTCCAATCGCACATTTTTAAAGGCGAACTTAATTCCAATTGAAACGAATTTAGTTCCAAAATAAATTTTATAAATCGAATTAGTTCCAATCGAGGCGAACTTAGTTCCAATCCCAGAATATCAAAACGAACTTAGTTCCAATGCATGCGAATTTAGTTCCAATGTTTCAATCGTGGGGCTAGCCACGTAGTAGGCGAAGCCTTTGCGTATGGCCACTATCTGGGGGTGGGTCAGGGTCAACAATTATCAACTAATTATTATTAATGCATTAAAAGTATAATTACACATTATGAAATATTTATTAATCATGAGTATACTGATACTGACTGAATGAGTATGTAGTATATACTCAAGTCATGCACATTGTGCCATTTTCACACCAAATACCTCAGTTTTTTTGGGTTAGGTGGATGGGCGTTGTTTGGGTTAGGAGGTTGGGCGTAGTTTGGGTTAAGAGCTTGGGCGTTGTTTTTTACTAAGAATATCATTTTAAATAATTAAATATAATTGAACTGTTTGGGTTAAGATGTTGGGAGTTGTTTGAGATAAGATTGTTTTGGTTCGGAGGTTGGGCGTTTTTTGGGTTAGTTATTAACAATTATTATTTACCCAGTACCCACCCACCTAATAGTGGCATTAAACAGATTCTTCGCCAACTACGTGGCTCGCCTCACACCTGAAACATTGGAACTAAATTCGCTTCCATTGGAACTAAATTCACATCCATTGGAACTAAATTCGCTTGCATTGGAAATAAATTCGTTTTCGTTTTTCTCTAGTTATTGGAACTAAGTTCGCCTAAATTGGAACTAAATTCGCCAAAATTGGAACTAAATTCGTTTCCATTGGAACTTAATTCGCATGAGGCCTAAATTGGAACTAAGTGCGGGGAATCATATCTTCCATTCGCCAACAGGTTGTAAAATATGGGGTTTTTCTTTTATCCGATACGTATTTCGGCTATCCCGGCCGTCTTCAGGGATTATTAATACAATTTAAATAAACACAATTTACAAGTCAATAACACAGAAAAACCGGAAAAAGATGGCACCAACATAAATGTAGTTAGGTTAGGGTAGTGTGGGTTAGGTTAGGGTAGTGTGGGTTAGGTTAGGGTAGTGTGGGTTAGGTTGGGGTAGTGTGAGTTAGGTTGGGGTAGTGTGAGTTAGGTTGGGGTAGTGTGAGTTAGGTGGGTGTAGTGTGGGTTAGGTTAGGGTAGTGTGGGTTAGGTTAGGGAGTGTGAGTTAGGTTGGGGTAGTGTGAGTTAGGTTGGGGTAGTGCGAGTTAGGTGGGTGTAGTATGGGTTAAGTTAGGGTAGTGTGAGTTAGGTAGGAGTAGTGGGGGTTAGGTTAGGATAGTGTGAGTTCGGTTGGGGTAGTGTGAGTTAGGTGGGTGTAGGGTGGGTTAGGTTAGGGTAGTGTGGGTTAGGTTATGGTAGTGTAGGTTAGGTTAGGGCAGTGTGGGTTAGGTTAGGGCAGTGTGGGTTAGGTTAGGGCAGTGTGGGTTAGGTTTGGGTAGTGTGAGTTAGGTGGGTGTAGTGTGAGTTAGGTTGGGTTATGGTAGTGTGAGTTAGGTTGGGGTAGTGTGAGTTAGCTTGGGGTAGTGTGAGTTAGGTGGGTGTAGTGTGGGTTAGGTTAGGGTAGTGTGGGTTAGGTTAGGGAGTGTGAGTTAGGTTGGGGTAGTGTGAGTTAGGTTGGGGTAGTGTGAGTTAGGTGGGTGTAGTGGGGGTTAGGTTATGATAGTGTGAGTTCGGTTGGGGTAGTGTGAGTTAGGTTGGGGTAGTGTGAGTTAGGTGTGTGTAGTGGGGGTTAGGTTATGATAGTGTGAGTTCGGTTGGGGTAGTGTGAGTTAGGTGGGTGTAGTGTGGGTTAGGTTAGGGTAGTGTGGGTTAGGTTAGGGTTGTGGGTTAGGTTAGGGTAGTGTGGGTTAGGTTAGGGTAGTGTGGGTTAGGTTAGGGTAGTGTGAGTTAGGTTGGGGTAGTGTGGTTAGGTTAGGGTAGTGTGGGTTAGGTTGGGTAGTGTGGGTTAGGTTAGGGTAGTGTGGGTTAGATTAGGGTAGTGTGGGTTAGATTAGGGTAGTGTGGGTTAGGTTAGGGTAGTGGGTTAGGTTAGGGTAGTGTGGGTTAGGTTAGGGTAGTGTGGGTTAGGTTAGGGTAGTGTGGGTTAGTTTAGGGTAGTGTGGGTTAGGTTAGGGTAGTGTGGGTTAGGTGTGTGTAGTGTGGGTTAGGTTGGGGTAGTGTGAGTTAGGTGTGTGTAGTGTGGGTTAGGGTAGTGTGGGTTAGGTTAGGGTAGTGTGGGTTAGGTTAGGGTAGTGTGGGTTAGGTTAGGGTAGTGTGGGTTAGGTTATGGTAGTGTGGGTTAGGTTGGGGTAGTGTGGGTTAGGTTAGGGTAGTGTGTGTTAGGTGGGTGTAGTGTGGGTTAGGTTAGGGTAGGGTTAGGTTGAGGTAGTGTTGGTTAGATTAGGGTAGTTTGGGTTAGGTTGGGGTAGTGTGGGTTAGGTTAGGTAGTGTGGGTTAGGTTAGGGTAGTGTGGGTTAGGTTAGGGTAGTGTGGGTTAGGTTAGGGTAGTGTGGGTTAGGGTAGTGTGGGTTAGGTTAGGGTAGTGTGGGTTAGGGGTTAGGGTTGTGGGTTAGGTTGGGGTAGTGTGGGTTAGGTTTGGGTAGTGTGAGTTAGGTGGGTGTAGTGTGCGTTAGGTTAGGGTAGTGTGGGTTACGTTAGGGTAGTGTGGGTTAGGTTAGGGTAGTGTGGGTTAGGTTGGGGTAGTGTTGGTTAGATTAGGGTAGTGTGGGTTAGGTTGGGGTAGTGTGGGTTAGGTTGGGTAGTGTGGGTTAGGTTATGGTAGTGTGGGTTAGGCTAGGGTAGTGTGGGTTAGTTTAGGGTAGTGTGGGTTAGGTTAGGGCAGTGTGGGTTAGGGTAGTGTGGGTTAGGTTAGGGTAGTGTGAGTTAGGTGTGTGTAGTGTGGGTTATGTTAGGCTAGTGTAGGTTAGGTTAGGGTAGTGTGGGTTAGGTTAGGGTTGTGGGTTAGGTTGGGGTAGTGTTGGTTAGATTAGGGTAGTGTGAGTTAGGTTGGGGTAGTGTGAGTTAGGTGGGTGTAGTGTGGGTTAGGTTAGGGTAGTGTGGGTTAGGTTAGGGAGTGTGAGTTAGGTTGGGGTAGTGTGAGTTAGGTTTGGGTAGTGCGAGTTAGGTGGGTATAGTATGGGTTAAGTTAGGGTAGTGTGAGTTAGGTAGGAGTAGTGAGGGTTAGGTTAGGATAGTGTGAGTTCGGTTGGGGTAGTGTGAGTTAGGTGGGTGTAGGGTGGGTTAGGTTAGGGTAGGGTAGTGTGGGTTAGGTTAGGGTAGTGTGAGTTGGGTTGGAGTAGTGTGAGTTAGGTGTGTGTAGTGTGGGTTAGGTTAGGGTAGTGTGGGTTAGGTTGGGGTAGTGTGAGTTAGGTTGGGGTAGTGTGAGTTAGGTTGGGGTAGTGTGAGTTAGGTGGGTGTAGTGTGGGTTAGGTTAGGGTAGTGTGGGTTAGGTTAGGGAGTGTGAGTTAGGTTGGGGTAGTGTGAGTTAGGTTGGGGTAGTGCGAGTTAGGTGGGTGTAGTATGGGTTAAGTTAGGGTAGTGTGAGTTAGGTAGGAGTAGTGGGGGTTAGGTTAGGATAGTGTGAGTTCGGTTGGGGTAGTGTGAGTTAGGTGGGTGTAGGGTGGGTTAGGTTAGGGTAGTGTGGGTTAGGTTATGGTAGTGTAGGTTAGGTTAGGGTAGTGTGGGTTAGGTTAGGGCAGTGTGGGTTAGGTTAGGGCAGTGTGGGTTAGGTTTGGGTAGTGTGAGTTAGGTGGGTGTAGTGTGAGTTAGGTTGGGTTATGGTAGTGTGAGTTAGGTTGGGGTAGTGTGAGTTAGCTTGGGGTAGTGTGAGTTAGGTGGGTGTAGTGTGGGTTAGGTTAGGGTAGTGTGGGTTAGGTTAGGGAGTGTGAGTTACGTTGGGGTAGTGTGAGTTAGGTTGGGGTAGTGTGAGTTAGGTGGGTGTAGTGGGGGTTAGGTTATGATAGTGTGAGTTCGGTTGGGGTAGTGTGAGTTAGGTTGGGGTAGTGTGAGTTAGGTGGGTGTAGTGGGGGTTAGGTTATGATAGTGTGAGTTCGGTTGGGGTAGTGTGAGTTAGGTGGGTGTAGTGTGGGTTAGGTTAGGGTAGTGTGGGTTAGGTTAGGGTAGTGTGGGATAGGTTAGGGTAGTTTGGGTTAGGTTAGGGTAGTGTGGGTTAGGTTGGTGTAGTGTGAGTTAGGTGGGTGTAGTGTGAGTTAGGTTGGATTAGTGTGAGTTAGGTTGGGGTTGTGTGGGTTAGGTTAGGGAGTGTGAGTTAGGTTGGGGTAGTGTGAGTTAGGTTGGGGTAGTGTGAGTTAGGTGGGTGTAGTGGGGGTTAGGTTATGATAGTGTGAGTTCGGTTGGGGTAGTGTGAGTTAGGTGGGTGTAGTGTGGGTTAGGTTAGGGTAGTGTGGGTTAAGTTAGGGTAGTGTGCGTTAGGTTAGGGTAGTGTGGGTTAGGTTAGGGTAGTTTGGGTTAGGTTAGGGTAGTGTGGGTTAGGTTGGTGTAGTGTGAGTTAGGTGGGTGTAGTGTGAGTTAGGTTGGGTTAGTGTGAGTTAGGTTGGGGTTGTGTGGGTTAGGTTGGGGTAGTGTGAGTTAGGTTGGGGTAGTGTGAGTTAGGTGGGTGTAGTGTTTAAAATGCAGAGCAGTGATTAAAATAATAGATATTATATTATATACAATTATACTATACGATTATGAGCAATTAATGCACTCTCATTGTTCCTCTCCTGGGCTACTCCAGACCCAGACACCTATGCAACAACCCAAGCCAGACAACCAACTCATCTTACCCATTGGTGAAGGTGAGTTGATTCCTCCACTGGACTAAACCAGACCCAGACACCTATGCAACAACCCAAGCCCGACAACCAACTCATCTTACCCATTGGTGAAGGTGAGTTGATTCCTCCACCCTTCTCACCTCAAGTTAAAATAATTACAGGTTCTGGAATGAATATTTATGACATTGGTTTTTGCCTTCCGTTGCTTATAAGGGCCCTTCTATTTTGTTTCAATAGCATTTCATGGTCTTATCTATCAATGAATGAATGGTCCTATGTGTCCTATGTGAGATATAAATATTTATTGAAAAGCCAGAAATTAATAAATACATAAGGTTGTTTTATCAGTAAGATAATGTCCGATACATTACTCCCAACTTGCGGGCCCCTTCCAACTTACGGGGCCCCAGGCAGCTGCCCCCCCCCCCCCCCCCCCCCATGTTAATGAAGCACAGTTCGGAGACATGGTAGCCGCGGTAGTACGTGTAACAATTATTGTTTAAATTGATAAGTTTGCCTAATCTTTTAGTCATTTCAATAGTGTTGAATTTTGCATCGAGATAATAGTGCGAACTTGGTGCAGTCAGAATGGTAGAAGTGATGAAACGAAATATTGTGAACAACCAATAGTCAATGGGTTCAAGTAAAATGAGAATGAGTCCAGAGCATTGATTGATGGATTAGTTATGAGGGCCAATTAAATCCAGTTCAGATTACATCTTTAAGATACAACGCTCTACTGTGGATTCACCGGAGAATGTAATTTAGTGACCAGGAAAGACAGTGTCCTACCACCAGCATCGAGTCTAACTAGAGGCGGGTGGTAAAGACCCGACGACACCGATCTAGTATTGTACGTGTGTAGGCCTACAGTTCAACGCAATCAAAATTCATACTAATCCAGGAGAAATCAACACAAATAATAGCTGATTACTCTCAAAAATATAACCGTAACCTGCTCTAATACCTTTCGCTTATTGTTTTGGTTAGAATAATAACGTGCTACTGTAACCTGCTACTTTCCTTCAATTGATAATTTAATATTGAGGCGATATATTAATTCGCTGAGATGGGATTTGTGTGAATCCCCCCCCCCCCCCCTTGTCTCATAGTTGAAGTATTGGGTATTGTATTACTATGTCGCCCTCCATGCGTCACAGGTAACTGCCAAGAGATATGATCCTTCGGGTTACCTCATTTTTATTACTTCACCGATTTTACTTTACTCTTTTATGGGTTGGGTTAGTTGCCCTTCGTTATGGGTTGGGTTAGTTGCCCTTCGTTATGGATTGGGTTAGTTGCCGTTCGTTATGGGTTGGGTTAGTTGCCCTTCGTTATGGATTGGGTTAGTTGCCGTTCGTTATGGGTTGGGTTAGTTGCCGTTCGTTATGGGTTGGGTTAGTTGCTGTTCGTTATGGGTTGGGTTAGTTGCCGTTCTTTATGGGTTGGGTTAGTTGCCGTTCGTTATGGATTGGGTTAGTTGCCGTTCGTTATGGGTTGGGTTAGTTGCCGTTCGTTATGGGTTGGGTTAGTTGCCCTTCGTTATGGGTTGGGTTAGTTGCCGTTCGTTATGGGTTGAGTTAGTTGCCGTTCGTTATGGGTTGGGTTAGTTGCCGTTCTTTATGGGTTGGGTTAGTTGCCGTTCGTTATGGGTTGGGTTAGTTGCCGTTCGTTATGGGTTGGGTTAGTTGCCGTTCTTTATGGGTTGGGTTAGTTGCCGTTCGTTATGGGTTGGGTTAGTTGCTGTTCGTTATGGGTTGGGTTAGTTGCCGTTCGTTATGGGTTGGGTTAGTTGCCGTTCGTTATGGGTTGGGTTAGTTGCCGTTCGATATGGGTTGGGTTAGTTGCCGTTCGTTATGGGTTGGGTTAGTTGCCGTTCTTTATGGGTTGGGTTAGTTGCCGTTCGATATGGATTGGGTTAGTTGCCGTTCGTTATGGGTTGGGTTAGTTGCCGTTCTTTATGGGTTGGGTTAGTAGCCGTTCGATATGGGTTGGGTTAGTTGCCGTTCGTTATGGGTTGGGTTAGTTGCCGTTCTTTATGGGTTGGGTTAGTTGCCGTTCGTTACGGGTTGGGTTAGTTGCCGTTCTTTATGGGTTGGGTTAGTTGCCGTTCGTTATGGGTTGGGTAAGTTGCCGTTCGTTATGGGTTGGGTTAGTTGCCCTTCGTTATGGGTTGGGTTAGTTGCCGTTCGTTATGGGTTGGGTTAGTTGCCGTTCGTTATGGGTTGGGTTAGTTGCCCTTCGTTATGGGTTGGGTTAGTTGCCGTTCGATATGGGTTGGGTTAGTTGCCGTTCGTTATGGGTTGGGTTAGTTGCCGTTCGTTATGGGTCGGGTTAGTTGCCGTTCGTTATGGGTTGGGTTAGTTGCTGTTCGTTATGGGTTGGGTTAGTTGCCGTTCGTTATGGGTTGGGTTAGTTGCCGTTCGTTATGGGTTGGGTTAGTTGCCGTTCGATATGGGTTGGGTTAGTTGCCGTTCGTTATGGGTTGGGTTAGTTGCCGTTCTTTATGGGTTGGGTTAGTTGCCGTTCGATATGGGTTGGGTTAGTTGCCGTTCGTTATGGGTTGGGTTAGTTGCCGTTCTTTATGGGTTGGGTTAGTTGCCGTTCGATATGGGTTGGGTTAGTTGCCGTTCGTTATGGGTTGGGTTAGTTGCCGTTCTTTATGGGTTGGGTTAGTTGCCGTTCGTTACGGGTTGGGTTAGTTGCCGTTCTTTATGGGTTGGGTTAGTTGCCGTTCGTTATGGGTTGGGTTAGTTGCCGTTCGTTATGGGTTGGGTTAGTTGCCGTTCGTTATGGGTTGGGTTAGTTGCCGTTCGTTATGGGTTGGGTTAGTTGCCGTTCGTTATGGGTCGGGTTAGTTGCCGTTCGTTATGGGTTGGGTTAGTTGCCGTTCGTTATGGGTTGGGTTAGTTGCCGTTCGTTATGGGTTGGGTTAGTTGCCGTTCGTTATGGGTTGGGTTAGTTGCCGTTCGTTATGGGTCGGGTTAGTTGCCGTTCGTTATGGGTTGGGTTAGTTGCCGTTCGTTATGGGTTGGGTTAGTTGCCGTTCTTTATGGGTTGGGTTAGTTGCCGTTCGTTACGGGTTGGGTTAGTTGCCGTTCTTTATGGGTTGGGTTAGTTGCCGTTCGTTATGGGTTGGGTTAGTTGCCGTTCGTTATGGGTTGGGTTAGTTGCCGTTCGTTATGGGTTGGGTTAGTTGCCGTTCGTTATGGGTTGGGTTAGTTGCCGTTCGTTATGGGTTGGGTTAGTTGCCGTTCGTTATGGGTTGGGATTGTCGTGAGTTGATTGCTTGAACGGTGGTTTATTTGATTTTCTTTGTGTTTTAATTTATTAGTTTGTACCGGTATTGTAGTGATACAGCCAGAATGGTTCACGCGATACAATATTACAGTTTGCACCTGCTGCACTTCATGTCTTAATATATCGTCTGGTGCTTAGTAATTTAAAACATTGGCATTGTTACTATTCATTGAGTGACGTCATATAACTTGAGACTCATTAGTTTAGAGTTTGTCACGTATAATAATTTGGCATAGTTGCTGCGTCATTATTGTTCACATGGTAACTTTCGTGGCGTTTAGTCCACTTTAAGCGACGATATTTATTATATATTGTTTTGATGAAGTGTTGTACACCTTCCTGAATAAAAGTGTTATTACTTCGCAATGCCAATACTACTCAAATATAACCTAATGATTTCTCAATAAATTTTTTATTATACATTTTCACAATATCGTAATTAATCAATTTTAGTAAATAAAATACAAAGTAAGTTTTTATTTAGAAGACCGTTTGCGGTTAACAAAGAGTCTAACGTCTAAATTAACTATTTACTTGACTTATAATTTAGCACTTTATATGATTATAGTGTGTGGTGTTTTTACCGAGGATTTTAATTGAGACGAGGACTGTAATCTTATTAACAAACTGCTAGATTATGACTTGGGGTTTCCAAATTTTATTCGAAAATTGAAATATTTGATTAAAATAAAGATGGCTTTACTCCTCCTGGAATGAATGATTATTCGCCGAGAATTCCTCCATATCCCGCCATTGAGTGTGGTGGACATTGCTAGCCTGTGCATCAGTGCGGATCCAACCTCGTCCAACCCCAAACCCGATATTAATTGAACATGACCTTATTCCTACACCCCACCCGTTATCTCAGATTTCTCTAGACGCATTGATTGTGAAAGGAAGAACAGTTCTCCTCGAACTCCTCCAACCTCTGCTATTAGCTCTAATTGCTGATCTACCTGTCTACGTTTACCGATACAAACGGCCAACACCTATGTTGTGCCATATATAGACACTAACTGAATTCCCACCCGCCGTAAAGATTTATACATTCTATATACATCTTTCTCAACCTGCAACATTACCAAATATTTACATTTTCAAATAAATAATAAGGCAATAAGTAGTAAAGTGCTTTAACGAAGTGCTCAGAACATTTAGGCAAGTAGGCCTACTGAATTTGCATAAGAGTCTGTAGTAATCAGAAAAGGAGGATAATCTCCAGAGAGAGAGCGTGTATCGAATGATCGTAGCGTCGTAAATGTCATGGTAACTGAAATATTTTTTTAGAATTAGTAT